>JAPEVC010000369.1:0-22288 GCA_027946555.1 Gnomoniopsis sp. IMI 355080 | reverse complement strand
CCCCACCCCCCAAGGATCTCGCTACTAACAAGGCTAGACAGCCGCATTGAAAAAAGATTGCAACAGTTGCACCCGATTTCTTTCATTCTTTCTTTGTACCTAGTAAAATGACCTTTTTCTTTTTTTCTTTCTTAAGGCTTCAGCAAGGGGTCCACCTCGACAGTCAGCAAGGCAACTCCCTGTCACCGGGTTCTTCCTTTCCAAGATTTCAAGGTTCTCTTCAATGTTTGACTTCGTGGAACCTATGGTACCTGGGTCGTCCGTACCTAGCTAGTCTCCATGTCATACATATCATACTGTGGACTGCAGAGGATGCCAGAGAGTCAACTAGTGATTAAAGTATTGGGGCCTGGAAATGATCAATACGATTTAGTGACGATAGTCTTCCTGTGTCTCCTAGAGAAACGCTGCTTCAAGGTGGATTTAGGTATAGGCACCTAGGCTGACAGCAGTCTGGAAGTGACTGCAGAAGTAACTATACATCAAGGTAACCTTTCTCTTCTATTTCGGGCATGCTGCGAAGGTCGTATGGTTCCTCTTGTTTCGTCCCATGTTGGTGACTTCAGGGCCCGATCAACGCACCGGCTGTTTTGCCGTAGCTACGCGGAAGATTTGACAACTGGGCAAAAAACCTTGGCCTGTTGACAAATGTATTTGATATTCAGCCGGTCAGCTTAGGTAATCTACTTAAGTTAGGTACTTGCCTAGGTGTACTTGGGTAGTTGGGTAAATGAACCATTGCCTTCGTCAGGTGTACAGCATCGAGTCAAGCAAACCACCCAATGGTTCTACTTTACTACCATGCGTCCCACCTGCAGAGACAAGATGCAAGCGTGGTACATAGTACTTGCCCGTCTGTGCCGCAGTCCATTCTTACCAGGTAGTATGCCCCACACGCAATCCTAGGGTCATGAGACCACGAGGAAACAGCCACGAGGATTGGAGTAGTCTTCACGAAGTAGTAGCCGGGGAAGAGAATGGCACGAACATGTCCGCAGCTTAGTGGGCATGACAGGGTTTCGGTTTCAATGGTGGGGGTCACCGGTACCTGACAAAGCTGACCGAGAATAAATGAGGCATGTTCATGTGATGCTCGGTCCTCGCATCTCATGCGATGACCTTTTCATTCAACGGCTAGGATAATGTATGTATGTGCAGGCCACCATTGGTTACGCTCAAAAGGCTCATCACCGCGCTCAGCGGCTGGTGGCGCTCGATGCTCCGGATCACGGCATTATTCGTGAGACATCGTGACTTTGCGTGCTGCCTCAGAACACAGCTTTGGAACCTTACATGCCCCGGTAGGTCAACGACAAAGTATCCTCCTGTTTACAGTTCGGCGAGCCCGGAACAACATGATACGTGGATGGGCCAGGTGAGGCCGCCGCTGAACCTTACTGAAAGAAAGAAAGAAGATGAAAAAAAAAAAACCCGTTCTCAAGCTGTCACTGTCAAATGATCGCACACGCATTGAAAATCCCTCCTGGGATGCGTGTTTGCATGTACTGTCACAGCGATCATGACAATCATCGCGCGGGAAGTCCATTGGCATATCACTTCTGCATACCTTTTTTGGTTGCTAGGTACGTCAAGGCATGCCGTAATGGCGCCGGCGTCGGGCTGCCATGCTGCCTCAGCCCATCATTCTCACGAGCGGGTTTCTCCGAACTTCCGCGGTCGGTAAGCCGGGGGCATTTCACAACCTGGAACGCTTCAGCCTGGGAAAACCATAGACTATATGGGCATTGCTCCTTGTCGCTTTGAAAGACCCGGAATTTCCAGTATCACATGTTTCAAAAGATTCCGGGGGCGTTCCGGTTCGATATCCCGCACAGGAAGCTCGACAAATTATCACACATCCGTTTTGGGACTTCAGGCACGTCGGGCGTCAATTGTGGAATCCTAGCCCTGCATGTATGTGCAGGTCCATTCTGCGTACAACTCTGGCGCAGCCGTGTCCACACCAGCTCAGCCAGCCGCCAGCCTTTCGTCCCTTCCGTCCCCACTGGAGCTTGAGCAACTGGCAACCCGCCGGGCCCGCCCACAGCAAGGTGGAAGCGAGTCGGATGTGGGTCAAACCCGTCCTTCCTGGAAATGTTCTAGAACATTTAGAACATGTCTTGCAACCTGACACACCGGCATTAGTAGAGCCTCTTCTCACTGTCTCTTTCCCTTTTGCCTCTTTTTCTTTCTTTTTTTACCACCCTCGCTAAATTCCTGATGCCGGCCTAGAATAAGACATCCATCTGCAGCAAATAGAGATCAGACCAGCAACACAATAATATGGCGACCGATGGCGACTTCATTCCTCAAGGCATGTGCTCCTCAGACAGCCCGACAGCCCAGCGCAGGTTGCTTCCTTCCTTCCGAGACACTCGGGCCTTTGGGAGCTGACTTGCCTCCTCGGCGTCACCGTGTTATCCCACCTTTCGCGACTCGCCCTGTCGCCTGGGCAGCACTAGTCTTGTCAGAACGCTGGCTGTTCTTCGACGGCATTAAGAATCAGCCGACTAATTACCAGCAATGGTCGGAAATGCTTGCCTCCGGAACTTCGTCTTGGCTGCGCCAGAAGAATCTCCAGCCGACCGACATCTGAGCTTGAACCCAGTTCTCAGTGATGAATCACACAGTAGGCACTGCCACCTACTCAGGTTAAGCATACGGAGTAACTATGTACTACGTATGGTGCAGGTACCCCGGTACCACCTCTCGGCGCTTCGCACTGCTCTGCTCTCCGCCTCGTCCGATGAGCTGAGCTGAGCTCTTCTCTTCGCATGCGCCACCTGGTCAGGAGCAACCTCAAGACGACTTGGTGAACTTCAGCAGCACGTAATGAACATACCAAGTTGAACAAAGCAGTCGATCAACCACGCACACCCTGTGAACCCGGCCTGCCCCATTTTCACCGCTTACGTGGCAAGATGTGCGCCCTCCTTGTGCTCGGGTTACTGGCTTTGGTGCTTAGATCCCGTCAAACAGGACGTTCCCGTGACGCTGATGCCTCTCCACTTTGAGACATGGCGAACGCCCAACCCGTCCAAGAAGCATCCCCCCAAGGTGGTCAAAATCGCGGGGAACGGCAAACGACAAGGTCCCTGGGGGTCGGGGGGCGCGCCACCGGGTTCAAAAAGGCAGAAGGATGGAGAGGTGGGTGTTGCCTCTCTTCAAAATTTCCCTTCGGCCATACGCCCCTCCCCCCCCTACCCCAGCCTCGTCCGTACCGGGTCGTCTGATCAATCCATGCGCGGAGAAATCCAGGTCGTGTGACCTCAAACCCTCATCAGCGGAATACTGAAAGCGTCCAGGCTCGCTACCATGCTGGCACGGCATCCAGGTCCTGCCCAGGCTTCAGTAGGATGATTTATTGATGCAGAGCCAATCATCCAATAGACTTAATATTCATTTCATGGACAACACCTCCCGGACTGGCCCCCGTCAAAGCCGGAGGAGAGTCATGTTGATAGCAACGGTAGCGGTATTGGACTTGTCCCGGTAGGCTCACGTGCTGCCGCATAATAACGTGCGCGTGCTTTCTGAGCAGGCAAAAACCCTTTGTGCAGACTCGCCGGGTTTGCAAGGGTCATGTAAGTGATTATCTGCGCAACTGCTGGCTGTTGAATGTCCCTGCTGTGACACGCTTCTAAATCATGGACGGATGCTCTTGAAGTTTCACATCCAAAAGTACAGCTATCGAGCATCCGCAACAAGTCCCTCTTTGGGTTGATTCTGCTGGCATGATTCGATTTCAAATAGCCTGACACGAATGGTGAGCGTTGATGACAAGTTCCTGAATCGACCAATCTACCAGCTTTCACATCTCAATTTCACATGTCAGATTGTGGCGTGCCCCGCCGCCCTGGACAAGCTCAGCCGTTCTGCAGGAACCCTACGCCCTAGACAAAGCTTGACAAGTCTACGTTATGTACGTCACATCATGGGACGGGAACGAAAAAGATGGTGTTTTCATCTGCATCGGTTCTGGGATGCTTGCTTTCAGTTTTGCCCACCGGTCTCAAATTTGCATTTCTGGATAATAATGAAAGCGTTTTCACAAAACAACAGGAATCATCCTGCCATTGGTATTTATTTATTTATTTTGTAATTTTCTCTTTAATCTTCTGCAGCCAGTCTTTTGGGCAGGCCTTGCATCGTGTTGGGATAGGTTTCTCAAGCGACAGACCTCATTGTGTCGCACAGCGATCGGTCGGACTTTTGGAGGGGAGGGGGTGGGTCATGCTTGATGTGCTCAGCCTGACCTACTCATGACGAGTCTATGTTTCTTCTGCACCTGTGTAGCCTCACATCCAATGCAAGGTTTCCCCATTCAATATGGTGGATTGAGCCGACCCCGGAGACCAAGTTCCGACCCTCCCTGAGCAAACGATGTTCCGCTCCCATGAAAGAGGTGCACGACATCCAGCCTGGGAAAACTATATGTATCGAACTGCTGCAGTAATAAATTCTTCATCCTCCCCCTGTGGCAATGCCCACAGACCGAAACGGACATGTCCGAATTCTGTGAGATACGAAGAGCGGCACCGGAAGTGGAGGGTCGGCTCCGGGATCTGTTGGCTCAACACCCACACGGCCCCGGGTGGATTTGGGTTGCCAGACCCGGCATATGTATGCGGTCGGGATTGAGATGCGCACATGCTGGGAGGGGAGGAAAAGTAACGTCAACGGTGGTATGTGATGCAGCATGCGTCTTGTTAAGGGGAAAGTCTAGAACAATGGCTGAATGGGTGGGTGTAGGGCTGGGTTACTGTGGGTGTCCTATAGTTCCTCGGCATGTCTAGACCATATGCAATACTACGGGCGATATTCTCTACCAACATGTTCAAAGTTTCGATGTTGAGTATCAAATTGTTGGGGATGACGAGGGCTTGGAGGCCGTTCTCTTGTACTCATGTTCATAAGCCACCTACGTTTCATGGCTCACTCAACGTTGGGAGAATCACACCGGTCTGGTCAAGTTCGTATTTCCACTGCTATTATTCCATCTGAATTGTTATTTCAATGCAATGATATTTTGCATGGACTTCAGAGATTGTCCATTGGCATTGCAAAACCCCTTCAAGGGAGCTTGATAGAGGTTCCACAGTGTGGTTCAGGAACCGGAGAGAACATTGGTTCCTACACAGAACGTAAATATTCTAGTGGGTTCAGTACCTAGCCTGGCTGCGAGTACGGGCTTGTTACCTAAGTCGGAAAATGATCGTATGGCTCGACGTCCCTCATCTGTCGGTCACATTAGACGATCCTCGTCCTCCTTCCTGTTAATTGCCAATGTGCCGACATAGAGACACCATGAAAAATAGAAGCCGTCGCATGATGGTGGCGAATTGGCATGCGGTCGTGGATTCCGGACAATCCACTTTGGTTGAGTGGTACGATTAGCAATTCTCTCTGAGCCTTTGTAAATTGTAGGTTCCCCCAGACCAACTGTCGATCTGCAAGGTGTGCAAAATATTTTTGCCAGTGTTCTCGGTCGATGAGGAAGTGGTCCCACAAATCTTTAGAAGCATCCATGGTTTATTCGAACACTGATCTTGTTACTTTTAGTATTCTATTCTCATCGAAGCTGACTGGTAAAGGGCGTTGAGGCATGACTTTCTCCTACGCAACACCAAATACAACTAGATTGGTTGCTTTGTCAGAATATATAAACGCAATACAAACACAATGGCTTGGAAAACACCATGACCATTGGCCCTATTTCCTCTGATTCAGGAACAAGATACTTCCTACTTCCATGCCGTTCAATGCTTCCCTCTTGCGGCGGTCCAAAGACAAAGCCATGATCTACTTCAGCGGCCATGTAGACAAGATGCCCAGGCACCAACGTCACAAGCCTCATGTAGTCATACCGTCCTCGAGAGTAGCTACTGGTCTACCAGTCGATGTAGTACTCACTGTGTCTAACTAGCTCAAGATGTCCCTCTTCATGTCGATGGTCTTCTTGCTGCGAGATATACCGCTGCCATATGAGTGCCAGTCCCGAGTGTTCTTTGCATCGTGTAGATAGCTACAGGAGGGACTATTTCAGTGACTTCCACCGTCACAAGAGGAAGCTTAGGGAGGGGCATACAACTCATTCGGTACCATCTTCTTGTCATCCTGATAGTCTCTCACGTTGGCTCCTCTAATATATGCAACTGGCTTCGCCCACCGTATCTTTTTTCCAGTCACGCTTTTCCAGGAGTGTGTATAGGTATCTCTTAGGCCCCCATCTCTGGCAAAGTCGACGCTAACACGAGGCCAAGCGAATCTGAATGGTTCAGTCCTGGTTGATAACGACCTCGTGTGTGCTGGTCAAAGGATAGGATGGACGTCCTCAATATTCTTGCGCAGATTCCTCGCAGGCCATTAGACATATCAGAGCCCTGGTGGAGGAGAGGGAAAGATGGAAGTTTCCATACTCTTCCTGAACAAGAACAATCAGTCAAATCATTAATCGCTCATTGAATTTCAACCTTACCTCGACAAGAACCACTTTTCCTGGAATGGCTTACCATATATTAGCCTTTGGTCCTCTGCAGCCATCGTAGCTAACGGATCTCTTTCCGATGGACAGATCTATAGCCATGGTCCCGTTTAAGTCACTTATAACAGCTGGTGAGAGGCAAATAGAAAAAGAGTTTCAATTTCAGATGCACGTTGCCTTTTGCGAGTGCTTTGAAAGTCTCGAGACAAGATGTGCCCAAATCAGCCATAGAAAACCACCGTGTAGATGATGGGCCTGTCAAAAATAAACCCCATCCTTTTTTCCATGAAGAACCAACCTTTTCTCCGCCCAACGCCATGCCAATCGCACTCCGGTATCACAAAGCAAGCCAACCCCTTGATTCCAATAACTGAGGCCCCCCGTCCAGAAGTCCCCGAAACCAAATGCCCTGAGAAGAAAGTAAAGAGAGAGTGTGTCGATGACGAGCGAGCTACTGTTCTAAGTGACAGTGTAACCACCGTCGACACGCAGATCAGCACCAGTCACGTAGTTGGCCGAATCGGACAGCAGGAACGTGACAGGACCCATGAGGTCCTCGGGAGAGCCCATCTGGCCCTGGGGAATCAGCGAGGTCCACTGCTTCTTCAGGTCTGGGTTGTCGTCCATGATCCGCTGGGTCAGGACGGTGAGCATGTAGCCGGGGGAGATGCAGTTGACGCGGATACCGGCATGAGCCCACTCGACGGCCAGAGAGGCAGCCAGGTGGCGGACGGCGGCCTTGGCGGCGTTGTAAGGTCTATTTACAAGAAAAAGGTCTCAAATTAGAATATAACAACACGTTCATGGGATATGGTTGAGTAGTGTTGGTCTCCCCCACGTTTCGGGGTAACAAACCCAAGGCCAAGAAGCGTCTGTCGCCCTACTTGCCATCCACTCGGATGAACGCAGAGAGATGTTGCGTTTGAACACTTTACCGTTCATCGGATGGGGAAAAAACGCGGGATTGCCTAAAGAAAGGAGAGGAGCACACTTACGCCTGAGGCTGAGGAACATTGACGATAGCGCCGCTCATGCTGCCGATGAAGACCATGCTGCCCTTGGCCTTGCGCTCCATCAGGTGGCGGGCGACCGAGGTAGCAAACAGGTAGGTGCCGTCCACGTTGACGGAAAACAGCTTGCGCATGCGCTCGATGGGGTAGTCGGTGGCCTGGAAGTTCTCGCAGAAGCCGGCGCTGGTCACCAGGTTGTCAATCTTGCCGTGCTGTGAGAGGATCTCGGCGATGCAGTCGTTGACGCTGGCGGGATCAGACACATCGGCAAAGTGTGCGGTGACCTTGGGAGACCTGGTGGCAAAAGGGATTTCCTGTTAGTTTTGATGATCTTGGGGGCCGTTCTCATTGTATGAAGCGTATCGTCAATTTGATGAACTGTTGGGGGAGCAAGAAGACCAGGGAGGATAGGACCACATCTGCAAATCCTCCGCTGCAAACACTATGTGTAGTACAGTGAGGACTGTCTCTGACAAGAGGAACCTACTTCTTAGCATTGGGGTTGTCCTTCTTGAACTGGTCCATGATGGCCTGGGCCTGAACAGCACCCTCCTCCTCTGCAAAACACTCCTTGTCAGCTCACTCTCACTCTCACAAAGTCACACCTGTTAAGAGAAGAGAGAACACTCACTGTTCATGTCCACAATGGCAAGATCCGCACCAGAGACCACCATGCCCTGGCCTATGACCAAACCCAAGCCTCGAGCACCACCCGTGACAAGACCAACCTTGCCCTCGAGTGAGAAGGAAGCCAGGGTGGGGTAGACATGCATGCCAGAACGGCCAGCACCGGTAACAGGCTCGGAGCTTGGAAGCTCGTGGTCCGCAGGGTACTCGACTGTAATAGAGTCATCAGTACGGGCGAAGGAGCCGGCATGGGCAGGCTGGTTACTGCCTTTGTTGAAGGCCTGGTCACGATTGTTGGTGGTGTGAATACCAGCCACAGCAGCACGGTTGATGCCAGAAAAGGGGGTTCTGGGGCGGAATGGGGTCTTGTTGGTGGCCAAGACGGCGCCACGGGGACCCAAGGCTCGGAGAGCAGCAGTGGCAGATCGTCGGGAGAGCATTTTTGCTTTGTCTGGTGGTTCGTCGATGATGTGTTGAAAAGAATGAAGAATGTAAGAAGAGTAAGGAAGTGTCGACGTGAGGAAGGAGAAGGAAGCAGAAGTGCCTAAGGGTTGAAAGTGATGGATGGGTGAATGCGTGGCGGTGTGGCAGGGGGAGAGACAGGTAGACACAGGTGGAAGCGTGTCGAAAAGTAAAAGTATCGTGAAACTTCCTGTCGATGCGAATGCAGGCAGGTAGATGGTGCAGCCTGAAAGCTGAAAGCTAAACCAGGGGGAGGGAGATATACTTTCTCAGGGCTTCTGTCGACCTTTTGGTGTAAGTGACAGGGAAGCGAGCTCAAGCCCTTCTGCAATTGGACCTGGCTGAGAAACAGTTTGAGAATGCTGTGCAATGCAACAAAGATGACCTGCAAGTGAACTCAACGCGTGCTTGCAGCGACGACGAGCCAGCCACTCGGAACTCAGGAACCCTTTCCCCAGGCCAAGCACAAATAGCTTCCCCTTCCTTTCCTTTCTTGTCCACTCGCTACATAGTAGATGGGGAGTGAGGAGAAGATAGGGTGGGGGAGAAGAAGGAGGCGGATTACCCATCTGGGCATCGTCATGTGCCCTCGTTTTTTTTGTTGTTTTTTAACTTTGATCTAATCACCAACCATATCACAAAGAAACAGTGCCCATTCCAGAATCCAATTGACATCATACCAACATACTATGTAAGTCACCAATTCCAACCATTGCCTATCCTTTCCCCAAATATCTTTTCCCTCTTTTTCTTCCCTTTTTCATTTATTTATTTTATTCCCCTACTCTTTTTTCTTCTTCTTTCCCTTGTTCCTTTGGAGAAAGGATGACCGGACCCTCCAAATAAGCATCAGAGCTCCCCCACAAATGCAGCGTGGTATTGCAGCCACTGACACATTATGTGGGGCCAACTACCACCACAAACGAACCCCACAATACCTAGGAACCATAGTATGGACGTATATAGTACCATGTACCATTCTTTCCAAAAGTGCGCCTTGCTCGGTTCGAATCTTTTGTATATTACGCGGCCTCTCTGCTTTCTCGTGGCTTTGCTCAAGTGACACTGTTTGGCCTTCCCCTCCATAAGCCCTATTAGTCGCCAAAACTCGTTGGGCTCTTACGCTAGGGACTGCGACACGAAAGGATCACGACGCCACAACGGCACAACACATATGAGGCTGACGGGCCTCGCAGGGTGACAGAATCCCGCTCGCTCTTGTCGTGGCAAGACAAGATTATCGTGAGATCGTCGGGGCAATCGACGATGTCCTCCATTACGTTGTTTGTCTCGCATCATCAGAATTTCAAAGGTACCCAGGTCACGATATGGGAAAGAGTGGGTCGCTGACTAAGACACCGTGTCGCCGTACAGATAGATAGTCGTGCAATGCCTACGTAAGGAATCCTATACACACTTACACACTTCTAGACTACCCTATATCTCAGCAATCGCACGATAGCTGGCCGGCACACGGCACAAACAAGAGCAGCTGCCTCGACTTCTCATCCCCACTGAAGCAACGTCACAATTTCACATGTTCTTCCACATATTGCACTTTGCCAATTCCTCGTATGAGATATTGCCCAATCTCATAATGTATATTATATATGCATCTAACGCCATGTTCGCTCTGCCCGTGGTATCCTATCCATGGCATCCGGGTATCCTTTCTTTGCCTGCCATTCCAGCCCTCAGTGTATGCAAAGTACCGCCCATCAATCCCCTCTTTGCCTGTGTATACCGCCATTTCCAGAAAGTCAAGACAAAAGACAAAGGAAAACACACAGAAAGAAAATGTGCGCTGTTGCCAGCCGTCGCTGTGGTAGCCAGAACGTCATTACCTCGCCTTCGCCGTCGGCTTATGATCCAAAACATCCTTGACGGTCTTTGATTGACCCGTCATTGAACACTAACTCGCAATGAAACTGCAGCGTGATCGGAAACTTCATCCTTTGCTTCCGTTTCAACCTCCTCTCCCCCAGCGGCGTGATCGTTCTAGGACCAAGCTCAGCTTGCCAAGTGCCAGATGGCTCGACTCGAGATGATGCCTACTCATCAAGCCGGAACATCTTCCTCAGCGTGCCAAACTTCTTCTTCTTCCTCGTCACTTCGCCACCCTGACTTCCCACCCCACCTGTATTGATCGTACCATTTGTACTTATCGTCCGCCGCATAAGGAATGCAGGTCGCGGAAGACCTGGGTGTGATTTGGCATGCCCCAACACGCTCGGGCTTCGCGTAGACGTAACAGGCCTCATCTCCTGCCCATCAGCTGCGTCGTAGAAAACGTCCTTGTCATCGCTTCCAACAGTGTCATTGGTCCCTTGCTGGTTCAGCCCGAGGGGCCAGTCTTGTTGTGAGGTGGCGTTCGCCGTCGGAGCCTTCTGCTTCTGCCACTTCAAACTGCCCTGGTCACTGTTTGACCGCAGCGCAACAAGTTCGTTCGTAGATCTTTCGAGGTTTGTATCGCGCCTGGCCGCGCTCTCTGTCACCTCAGGACGAGAGATCTTTGCCGCGCCGTCCTGCTTCTTGTTACGTCGCAAGACGGAGCTCATGAAGCTGTTGCGCTTTCGAGGACCCGCGTCTAGACCGCGGCCAGAGCGACTGCGTCGTAGAGAACTATCCGCCGAAGTGACACCGGGGGTTTTCTCCTCTGCCGCAGGTATCACAGGTGCTTCTTCCTCGGAAAGATCCTCCTCCTCCGGTAGTGGCGGACTAGGTGGAGCTCTCGGCCCGGAGCGCATCGTCTTCGCACTAAGACTAGGCAGAGGCTCAGCAGGTACCAGATCATCATCGCTTGAGTCCTCAAAGCGGCTTGTGAACCTATGACTCAACCCCTCGTCCTCATCACTAGAGTCATCTCCAAATCGACTCTTTCGCGTCCCTTTCTTGCCGCTCTTGCCCGAGCTGCCCGGGAAGCGCAAATAGCTATTCCCAGACTCATTAGACCGGCGTCGTTCACCCCGCAGCGTTGTGCGCATAGTCACAGGTGGCGAGGCACCACGGAGTGACACGCGGCGGCTGGAAGTCTGCTGCTCAACTGGTTCTTTGAGATCCAAAGAGTCGTCACGGGCGCCAGCGCGCATGGTCTTGCGGAAGCCAAAGCCACCGGAGCTTGTCACCGGTCGTGCGCGCCTAAAACTGCTTGCACTGGAGTCGGAGCCACGGCGGCGAAGGCTGGATTGAACTGAGGCGGTTGGTAAACTTTCGGACATTGTGCGGGTATGTCTTGTATTGTTGCTAGAGATTTCCGTGGTGTTGCCTAGAGGTTGATGAGACACGGGTCGCTGTTTCGGCACCTGTCGCTCTGCTGGTTGACTTCGCATAGACTTGCGCATATGCGTTCCGCTCTGGACAGGTAGAGGCTCTGCAGGCGCTCGCATAGATTTTCGCATATGAGTTCCACTCTCGACAGGCTGTGGCTCTGCGGAAGCTCGCATAGACTTACGCAGGCGCGCTCCGCTCTCAGCCTTCGCGGGTAGTTTTTGTTGGGTAGGCCGTGGCTCAGAAGCCTTTGGACTCGATGGGGCGTATTCAACCGGACCAGCCTTAGTCCCGGGCTTGATCATGTACGTGCGACTCTTATCCGCAGCCACAGCGGCAATCCTCTGCTGCTCGATAGCCTTCTTCTCCGCATTCCTCTTTTCCACCGACTTTTTGCGTCGAGGTTTCTTTGAATCAGCCTGCACATCTTCCAAATCAGCCTCGGAACCGGCTTCTTCGATGGCCTCTTTCTCGAGCTGGGCGCGCTTATCGGCTGTCAGACCCCGCCAGTAGGCCTTGGCTGCTGCCCACTCATCCTCAGGCTCGGAGGCAGATTTGTTCGTGAGCTCTCGAGACTGCGGCGTGGGTGTCACCATCTCCGCGCGCTGAGCTTGTGCCTTTTCTAGAACACGTCTCGGTGGCGTATTCATCACCGGGCTGTCCACAACAGCATCCAAAGAGAGAAAGCCGTCGCCTTCAATATCCGAGAGATCCTCGTGGGCGTCGCTATAGACACTGCTCTCGTCCGATTCATCTGAAGGCTCCTGCACCGCGTGCTGCGTCGCAAGAACGGTGGCTGGCGTGTGTGCTGTGGCCTTGGTATCCTCCTTCTGCACTACAGGCTCGAAAGTCATCTGGCGCGTAGGTGAACTCACACTCTCGCCATCAGTCTCCGTCTCAGTCTCAGGGAATCCGCCTGGGAAGCGCAGATACGACTCTCTCTCTTGTCCCCTCTGCTCCGGCTGGGGACTTGGTTGTGTTAATGATATTGAAGGCACTTCTTCAGGCTTCGCACCAAAATCCCTGACGTCGATGGCCTTCTGCTGAGGACCCAAGACATCGGCAGACTGAACAAGAGTCGAGGCCTGGCTAACTGCACTCTCTTCAGCCTGCAGTTTCGGCGTGTCGGCTAGCAGCGCAGCCTCGTCTTCGGAAGTTGTCGAGTCCGACAGATAGCCATTACCCTCAATTGACGTAACAACAGGTGGTAGCGGTTCTCGTTGCTTGGAAATGTTCGCTCCGGTGGTTTTAGCACCCTGATCATTGATTATGGAACCAAGTGCATGGTCGCTTGACTGGCCGACGTTCTCAGAGGCGAGCGTCCTTCTCTCCAACTCGGGGCTTGAGGATTCGGGCACCTCCTCCAAATGTTCGTGCGGCCTCACAAGAGCCCTCTCTTCCGCAGGTGCCGGAGACACCTTTCGGCCTCTGATACTGCCAAACATGGGCAGCGCAGGGCGCGGCTTCATTACCTCATCTTCCTCGAGCGGGATTGCGTCCTTCTTCCGCCCAATCCCAAGGGTGCTATACCATGGCTTTTTTGCACCAGAAGTGACTTGCTGAGGGCTCGGCGGCACTGGGCTGCCCGCCTCTCCCCGTCCAGCAGCTTCACCTAGTACAATAGTTTTCTCGTCATCGAAACTAACGCGGACGGACTTTTTTCGTGGAGGTGGTGGCTCCTGTGTAGGAGTGTCGACGCCGGAGACGTCTGAACGATCGCCGTTGGGAGATGCGCCACGGGAGGGACTGCGTTTGAGCGCGGACTTGCGTGGAGATAGCGATCTCACGGGCGGTTCATGTTTCACTGTAAGGGTTTCTTGAACCGGGCCAAAGTGAGCGCTCCTCACGGGGCTGTTGGAGTGTGTGCGGGACTCGCGTCGCAATGACTGCGTCTGGCGAGGCTCCGGCCTTTCCTGTGTGGAAGCTGGCGGCTCTGGTGATGATGTTGATGCTGCTGCCAATTCCACGGGAACTTGATCGTCTGTATTCTCACTCTGGGGTGGCGATGGCACCCCATGTGGATAGACACTCTGCCTCACAGGCACAGCATCCAGAGCAGCAGCCGCATTTGTTGGCGCCTCATGTTCAGCTTCAGACTGCAACTCCTCACTCTCTTCTATAGTTGGCGACATAGATATTTCGGTGCGTTGGGTTGAAGGCTCTGGAGCCAATGATGTCTCGACTTCCTCTTGCCTCTCCGGTTCCGTAACAGGTTCAAGGTCAAGCTCTTCCTCGTAATACTCTTCCTCCTCCTCTTCTTCCTCAGGTATCTGCTGCGTCTCTTCGACTCGATGCGATTTCAAAGATGCCGCCGCCGCCACCTGTGCTTCAGATGGAACCCCGGAATCGATTGCAGAACCTTGCACCCGGCCCATCGTGCCCCTAGCGAGATGCGACCCAGCGCGATTTGGCGCAGACTTTTTCTTTTTCGGCCTTGCAGTCTGCTCCAGCGCTTCTAATTCAGCCCGGGGAACCATTCTTCTAGAATTCGGATCATAGACCAATTCCCTGTCGGACGCGATCGACGCAGGCCGCGCAGGCCGCGCAGACCGAACTGGCCCTCCGCGCTGCGGCGACAGCGTCGAGCTCCTCTTTTTCGGCCTCGGTGTAGCAACTTGTTCAAATGTTTCCTCCTCGGCGACACCAGGCGTGGGCGAAGCGACACGTACGCGCGCGGGATACGAAAAGTTTACCGACGATCCGCGACTTTCGGATCTGGGCTCTTCCGGCTGCGAACTGGACTGTGCCTGTTGTATTTGCGGCGCGGGTGTTCTCATTACAGCATCGTTCTTTCGCACACTTCCCAGGTTACCCACTCTCGCCGCACCAAACCAGGAGCCATTTTGGTCCTTTTCGGCCATCCTCTGACTTGCCGTCTTCACAGGCGTAGTTTTGAATCCGAGACTCTTGGGTCTTGTACCTCCCCTCGTCTTTGCAGCGGCCATATTCACGCTCTCCGGGATTGCCGGCACCGGCGGTGCTTCCACATCACTCATTGTGAACGGAGTCCTCGGGGTGCCACCGCTGCTGAGACTGCGCTGATGTGGACCGGGGCTGGGGGAGCGAAAGGTGCGCTCGGTCATAGACCCCGAAGACGACTGCCTCCTCAAGCTTGGGCCGCGATCAGGAGAGCTGTAGTGGTTGGAGGAAGCAGAGGCGGATCGGCGCAGATTGCGTTTGGTTTGGACTTGAGCAACGTTGGTGGGAGTTGTAGGGCGGGCGCGCAGAGCTGCGGCGGCGGCTGCGGCGCTGAGGGAGGAGGTTGAAGCTGAGGAGTCCCGGCGAAAGGCAGTTAGAGCCGCTGTTGCTGCCGATGGGGAGGCGGTAGAGGCATTGAGAGGCTATTGCGGTGAGTGGAACAATTAGTTGACCTGATGCGCAGTATAGTCATATACGATAGACATGGACGCAGAGAGGGCAGATGGATTAATGGCTAGAGATTGAGAGCACGTGTTGTAGGGATGAGGAGGAGCACGGTTGTCCTGCCTCACCCGGAAGTGATGTACGCCTAGCAAAAATGCTCCGAAAGCAAATGTTGCGATCGCCCTGCAGACCCAAGTGCCAAGCAGGTGACAGGTGTGGCTCGCATGGGCAAAAGGAAGCAAGCAGCATGGTGACGTACCGGTTTTGGCGGACGGTTCTTCCTAGACCCGAACATGATGTACTATCGAAGATCTGTGTAGACCAGATGCATGATGGCCGGAGGTGTGGATGACTTTTCTTGTATTGGGATGAGAAGGTGGCAACAGTCAGACAGTCGAGGCCAGAAGACGAAGACGAAAGAGGATAAAGAGTGTAGGAGCGTAGGATTGCAGCCCGATGATCGAGCAGGGGATAGACACACTCTCAGATGACGATACACACTGCAATCCGCGGGATGGGGACCAGCGTTGGAAATGGTCTAGATCCGGATGGAGTGAATAGCTCGTTGGCATTTTTGGGCTTGAACGCGCACTAAAAAAGCTAGGCCGCTTGGCCGCCCGGGGCCGCCATGTACTGACACATCCGGTACAGCCTACGATGTGCAGACGTTACGGGGGCAGGGGCAGGGGCAAGGGCGCTTGACCCCGGGGTGGGCCTCCCTTTTCCATGTGTGTTTCGTCGATCCGGATACTGCAAGGTTCAGCTTTGTTCTGGTAATTCAATGCGCCTAGAAATTGCTGTAAATGCATGTGCCACACACTCAATAGACACACCAACATCACCTCTGATTTTGGTATGCAAAGCACTTGGGTGAAATGCAAAGGGCAGTACACAAAGAGAAATCACGCCGCTGGGCAGTCTCGGGCGGCTTGCAAGAAGGCCCATTTGGAAGCAGCCTACGTCATTTGACATGCCTCATTCCCCATCAGAGACAAATTCGAAATTCGTCTGGGACCAGCCGACCGGACCAGACGAAATCCCTGGCGCCGTACTTTTGACGTCTGGGACGCCCGAACACAAATGATTTGTTTACCATACACAAGTGCCAAGTCACCCTCATCCTACTATAATATGTAAAGAGATACTTGGGCTGGCCGAGATAATTCGAAGCCAGTGTAGGCCTGTACTCTGCATGCTCTGGATTGCGAGGGCCCGATTCTTGCCTGACAAGATTCTTCAGGTTTAGGTTTTCGCAAAGTAGAGAGGCAATGAATCATCAACCCCGGCCACATGCGTTGCTTCTGATCCCACCGTTACTTGAGTAATACATCGTAAGCTCGTCGACGGGTCCCGAGGCCAAGGGCGGATCCCGTCCCGGTAGTCTGGTAGAGATGGAGCTTGGACGCAATCGTCAACCTGGTTCTCGTATAATACAGTATGATAAACTGTAGGATATTCCAATGACAGCCACGATACCAAATGGGAAAGTGTATTCTGAAAGGATATCTCGGAACTTCGGTCCACAATGGCAGGGGCAAACTCAAAAAGACTTAAACATACCTAGGTTTCTAGCCTTAAATTGTCTGACAGCTTTCGAGTCGCGAACATTGACAGGGTGACATCGTTCAATGGCTCGCACAGCATCTACGTCATAGTCTATCTACTAAGTTAGGTGCTAAAAATCAACTTAGTCAGCTCGTCAACGACGCATCTTTCCTCGTCTCATGTACTTGCTATTCTCTCTAGGGTAGAAATGTCACATTGAATTAAAATAGGGGCAAATATATGCAGCCCTGTCTATCCTGCACACTTGCCACCTTTCGCCATTGGTTTTCATTACGAGACAATTTAGGTCGGGCGTTTTGCGTGGTCGCATAAGCGCACAGGTCTGAAACGGAGTGTGGTTATCGCCATACTGAACGTCAGAAGGGCAAGTTGCCTGTGAAGAACGCCCATATAATTATATGAAGCACATGTCCAATACGCCGTGGAGAATATCACGAATGAGCGACTTAAAAGAGATGTACGTCAACTCACTCGCAAGGCTCACGATATTAAAGGAACAATTAGCATGGCTCGGTAGGCAGGTATTGAATCACGTAAATACAACTTGATCATCGATCTTCGCAAATGAAAGATACTTTAATTTCCCTACCAAAGTCTGGTGGCCGGAGCCAAGACCGTGTTAGTGACGTGCTGGAGGTCTTATTCGCCAGTCGCCATGGGCTTTGGGCGACATGCAAGCATGGCTTAGAGAACATTGCAAAATTGCGGCACAAGGTCGCCGACCGCCAGTACCTTTTTGCAAGAAAATGATCACGGCATGAGCGGGTCGGCGCTGGCACCACCGCTGGTAAAGATAGAGGACGTGATACATGTGATCAAACTCCCTTGTCTCGACTGAGGTGTGTAGTGGAAAGTTATACCATGGAACCCCCCAAAAGTTGCTTCTCGCAGCTCCCCGTCACGGTACAGCATACTTGCGCCGCTAACGACCTTCCATGTAGAGATAATTTGTGGAAGATAGCCCTTTGAGAAAGCACTGACGGCGCAAGACTGACCTGAGCTCTGGTCTGGTACTCCATTGATATCGCATCGCAGCTAGCCAGCCTCGAGGCTTCGCTCCGAGAATGCACTTCTCTCAGGATGTATGTCATTTCATTTCTTTCACAGATAAACTTTTTTTTTTCCTTGGGGTGTTTCAGCACACTGTTGGATCTCACGACGGGCTGCGAACCAAAATTCTGTGACCCTCTGGAATTGTGTGAGGATGGAGTGAGTGAATACGAGATGAGTAGGAGCAGGATAAGCACATCAACGACGGAGTCTCCTGGGACCATGCTTGCGTTGAACAAAGAGGAAAGCGACTATAGCGTATATGTACTCACTTTGTGACACTATTAATTAGTAAAGAGAAGGAATTGAAGGAATTGTACGTACGGAGTAGCTCTGACAACTCGGTCGAATGTCGCGAACGTGACAACGTACAACCGCCTTTACAACGCCACTAGCGTGTAGATGCAAATCATGGAGGATATTGTGCCTAATATTTGCCCCTGAAAGAAGTAATTACCCTATACTTTCGATGCTCAGGATGTGATGAAGATAGTGTAAAGGTACATGAGGTTCACATTACGACCGGTTGGATTTCACACTTGCTATCTACCATGAGCCTCAAACCAATCATTCAGATCATCAACTCATACATTGGTTCTATCCACACTACAGTGTCTCCTTGTGTATGTCTGTCTACATAAGGACGATCGGGGGAATCCGCGCGAGGTAGTGGGTAATGTCCATAGACCGTATTTGAAAACCAAAGGTGTCCAACAAGCAGACAATCGTCTTTGTCAAGAAGCCATCCAAGATTCCTGTGCATTTTTCTCTATTGACAGCACGTATGTCGTATACCAAGAACAACCGGAGCACAGCTCGGATCGGTAGTCGCGAACCCACATAGTCCTGATCCTTGTCGTGTGTATTGTTATAGAATAAGCCCATGCTCTTTGGTTAACAGTCCGTTTGTCGGAACTTCGGGATGACTCTCTGGGCTTGTCATGTGCGCTGACCGACCGTTCTTTGTCGAACCCTCCCTGTGATGTCGATTTTCTGTGATAGCTGATTGCGGTTGCTCTTTGTAGAAGTGGAGATGTCGGTAGTGATGAGGTCCTGGCGAAACACCGTACATAGGCAACGTGTCTTGCCGCACGCCACAAAGAATGCGTGCTGAGCAACATCAGAAGTCGCGCGTTGATTCTGACGAAACACTCGATGAAAGGTTCAAGCCACGATCGAATGTTGCAGACGACCCGATGAACAACAGAATCGCCATGCATGATCAGTAAGCCTTGAGCAGGTCGGACGACCGCCAAGGGCCATCACTGTCAAGTGGCAACAGGCTCCACCTAAACCCTGCTGCCTCCGCCTTCAACACCCACTGCTTTTGACTGTGTACCTCCGCCACTGCCTATTCCGCCTTCGGGCCGGCGTCCAGCAGCTGCCGCATGGCTATTCTCGACAGGCACAAGCATCGGAGGCTCTGAGTCGAGCTCATAGTTCCCCTCTCCCTCGTAGTCCTCGTCGTCGTAGACCTCGCTCTGCGTATCCTGGCTGCGGTTGTTTGCCATGGGTGGCGCCTGATGGGCGTCATTCGTGTGGTTGTGAGTGTGGGTATTGGCATTGTTGTTTTTAGGCAGCATTTTGCCCTTCTTTCCCTTGCGACTTCTAGCTTTAGCCTTCTCCCAGACTCGACGTCGCTCCTCCTCTTGTTGACGTATCTTCCGGTCCTTGATCTCATACTGTCGAATGAGCGCTACTGGGGGGTAGCCGAAGATCCGCTCATACTCGCAGAATTCACAGATCCACATGTCCTCAGCCTTCTGTGGGTGAAGCCAATTCTGTCGCTGGGTCTCCTCACGGCGCTTCCGGGCCTGCATCTGTAGTTCCTTGGCGACTCGACGTCGGTTCTTACGTTCCGAAGATACTGAGTGTGATGCCTCGCCACGCAGACTGCTATCAGACGGTGGCCCATCCTGAGGAGACGCGCCAGGAGCAGTCGGCTGAGTGGCTCGTGAGTGCGGATAGCTCCGCACTGAAGCGTCATGACTGACGGTTGCTGAAGAGGTCATCTTCGGGTCGGAACCCGGCCACGCCAACGACCCTGGAACTTGGGAGTCGCAGGTGAAGGTAAACTGCGTGGACGCAGAAGTACTTTTGACATTTTGCTGCTGTTGAAGAAGACTAATATTCTCCTGATTTTCGGACGGGACAAGCTTTTCTGCGTTGGCAATCGCGTTAGAAATAATGCCGGTGCTTTGCGCTTGAGTACAAAGAGGATGTCAGTCTGGATTCCGATGCGATCAAATTGTGCGGTGTCTTAAGGAAAGACAACGAAGCGAACGCGCCCATGCCATAGAGATAAATGACGAGGCAGACGCCTTCTGTGGAAACATTGGACAATGCAGACATTGCGGTTACTCACCTGGTTGAGGAGACCACGTCGCAGAACGGTTCTTGGACCCACGTCCCAGCCAGTTTCCACTAGTGTCCGCGAGCGTCTGCAATGGACTTCTGCCACTTCTAGCTCTACCGAAACGACCGCGTCCTGGTCCCGAAACGTTCTGTCCCGTAGACATGAAGCTACCGGACCCATAGTACGCAATAGAGCTCGAGTTCCCATTCTCGCCGGACCGGTCTGGGGTAACGGCCAAACCTCCCGGAAGAGAGTGGGCGTCGTTGAGGCCATGATCACCCAAACCGTGCACACCATTCATCTCCCCAGCAGTCGGAATCTTTCTCTTCTTTTTGTTATTGGTGTTCTCAAAGGAGTCATACCCGTCTGCTGAGGAGGCAGCAGAGGGTGGAGGCTGTGGCGATTGACCCTGCCGGGATGTGTCGGGCTTCTGCAACAGATGTGTAGGTCGACCCAAAGATTCGGTTCGCGCACGAGGCACCACTGTCCTCCTCAATGCCACCTCGTCTAGATCGGCCTCAGGGCGGACCCCATTCCTACGAGATGACTGTCGGCTCGAGAAGTCTGGTTGGAAGTCCCGGCCACCAGAGCTCGTCTCCTCTTCAAACCCTCCTTTCAGGTTGCACGGGTACGAGAAGAGGGCGGGTGTCGACTGAGGAGCTGGTGGGTACTTGATTGAGTCGGCAACCTCAGGCGAGAGTCGTTCGCGAAGACGGCGTTTTGGCAAGGGTCGAATGGGACGGTCGGTATTACGGTCGTACACAGATGCAGAGGCAACGTCTGAGGCCATGTTCTTGCGGTGGCCTAAATGTCGTGACAAATAAAGGTATAGTGTTAGCCCCAGCTGGAACGCAGCAAGTAGTGGCATAATGCAATAGGCAACGGTGAGTTTGTCCCATGAATGTAGAACCAATGAAGAGTGGTAATATCGCGCCCCCCTCGGTCGCTCCGCATTCTTGTCAATAGAGCCGCTGTTTCCCAGGCCAGAGGCCATTTTCAAGCACATCTCGGACAAGTGGACCGTCGTCGTGGTTTGGATGACGTAGTTGGGCGGATTTCAGACAAAAGGGCTCGCATATGGGCAGTCTCTGAGGAAGTGCGCAAGCAAGAAAGGGAAAGCAGGAGGGACAGTCAAGAAAAATGTTGGGTTGGGTTCGGAAAATGTGTATGCGAAATGCGTACTCACCCATGCGGCCTTAGCGAAACACCAGCTGGATCCTTACTTTGAGCAAACCCAAACCCAGCCTGCATTCGTAGCCTGGAAACCTCTGCCAATCCTGCCCAGTGCGTCCTAGGGAACAAAGGTGTAGCAGCAGGTGGGGTGTAGCAAATGGAGTGCTTCTTGATTTTGGTGGGGGAAGGAGTCGGCGACGATAGGTAGGTAGGGTGGATCTCGAGGTCTGGTCCCAAATATGTCTGCCCAAACTTCAGTTAGAATATTTCAGACGATGCAAGAGTGACCAATTCTAGTCAATTTGAGTCTTTGAGCAATGATCTAGAGTGTCTTGTGTAGCTAGACCAAGGGCAGAGAGCTCCAGGACAGCTATCCACTTTGATGCAAGCCCGTGGCTTGAAGCCCCCCGCGGCAGAGTCATCGCAACCATTTGGACAGGCTTTGGGACATGAGCAAGACTGAGAGGATGTGGACGATCTTGTTGTCACCAGTCTTTGGAAAAGAGTCCAGGAGAAGTGAAGGGGAGGATCCTAACACACCTCTCCAGTCGTACAAAGACCAAGGGCTGTCCTCTTGACTCTGGGCGCTTCCACCTCGGCTTCGGCCTGTCGAGGCAATGCAGATGCAAATGCAAACCAACTCCAACAAAGACAAGCCAGGGATGACTCTGTGGAGGCGTAGTCGAGGCCTAGAGCAGAAATGGTGCAATATGGCGTATGTGCAAGAGCAGTCGGGAGGCAGTGTCGACGAATGAATACTGTATCAGATGCGACGAAGAAGTTCGGTAGTAGATGTGCGTTTGGTGGCGCCGGCATCATTCACAGGCTTCCGACGAAATGCGTTGCAATGCGATAAATAAGCCGTGTGTCATGAAGGGCATGTTAATAAGCAGGCCTTGGGGAGTGGGGGAGGGAGACCAGGGTTAGCGG
>JAPEVC010000368.1:0-22337 GCA_027946555.1 Gnomoniopsis sp. IMI 355080 | reverse complement strand
GGGGAGCTGTGGGGGGGGGGGCCCAATCCTGCGCAAACATGCAACTTTTATTTGGGCAACCGCTGCTGGTTCGTCGTGACTGTGTATGTAGTGGCGGCCTAGAGCTGTGTCAAATTTACGGACAGCTTTAACTGCCATCTCCCAGTTAGATTGACTACCATTAACCTGTCAAAGCACACGTCTTGTTGAGGTGAAGGAACCAATCATCGACACCTGGACAATTCCTCCACCTGGCCATCATGGGCAAGACTGTGTGTCTTTGTGGGACAGTCATCTGTCAATAGAAGGAACGCGAGCCTTCAAGACGATGCAGAATGATGATGAGAGACTGGAAAAGACACACAGTGACATCGACAGTAAGGGTATCTCGAGCAAGTTCATTAATCTGCTCGTCATGTATTGGTACAAATGTTCTTCCCCTACAAATTCCTTCTCGCCGTCCATTTCTCGATTTTGGCTAATTCGTCCCGGGGGGGGGGGGTGGCAGAGACTGGCCAGTACAGACAGGGAGGGCACATTCCAAAAGTCAAGCATCTGCCTGATCGTGCCATTGAATGGTCCTATATCAAGATCCTCCGTTGCTGCCTTGCAGGCCTCTTCCACAGAATCGGACGGATATTCCACCACGTAGTGCGTTCCTACCAGGCTGTCGCCAGTTCTAATCGTCCCATCTCAATTTGCTCTCTCGCCCGCCTACACATTTTGCGTGCCATAACCCTTGATCCGCTCCGCAAACGCCCAACTCTGGCCTTCCAGCTTCTCATCATAGCTAACCTCCACGCCCTTGTCTGTCACTACCGCCAAGCTGAAACCATCCCAGCTCCGCGCATCGCGGTAGTATAGCACCTTCATGCAATCCCGAATGACTTTGACCGCATCCTCCCTGCTCAGCTTGGCCGCGTCCTCCTCGGTCGCAGCGTACTTGCGCATGATGGGCTGCGCCAACATTGCCCCGAATCCCGTGGCGAGCGACGGAGAGGTGAAGACAGTGCCGCGCAGGTCAGCGGCGGCGAGAAAGGGCTTGCGGGCGTCATCGAAGCCGGCAACAAGCAGCTGGTTCCACAGCGGATCGAACTTGTTGCGGCGTGCATATAGTAACTTGCTGAGGTACTTGTGCAGGTTGGCGGCACTCAGACCGCCCTTGACCTTGTCGGCGTCCTCGGCGGAATCGGCATCCCCCTTATCGCCAGCAGCGGCAGCGGGGCTGAAGTTTCCCTCGTACTGCTCGTCGATTTCGAGCTCGCCGAGGTGGCGGTCTAGGTACTGCATGTCGCTGACGTCGCCGCTGAAGCCAACGATGCTAGTGGTGCCAAAGGGCCGCAGGCGCTTGACGTCGTTGAAGCGGGCCAACGAGCCATACGAGGCTAGATTGTCGGCAGCGAGAACGACGCCGTCACGGAATTTGAGGCCGAGGACAGAGGTGCCTGTTACGGCGGGAGATTGGGTGGCGGTCTTGGGGCCGTAGGACGATAGGTAGGAGTGGTCGTAGGCACCATAGACGTCGTCGCGGGGGCGTCCCCAGGCTTGCGGGCGGTGATCCATGTTGAGGAATATGGGATGAAGGTGGTCGGAGGAGCGCTTGGCGAGGCTGTGGACTAAGTCCGGTGAGATCTGGACGAAACTACGTTAGTTGGGGCTCGTTTGCGGCAATGGACAAAGTAGAGAGCGAGGGAGCTTGTTGGATCGGTCTGGCGGATTCTCACCGGTTGGCAGTTCAGTAAAGACAAAGAACAGAGAGACAGGAAGATTGGGATGTCGATCGTCAAGAGTCGAAACAGAGGCTGTGTTGGGAAGTGATTGATGTGTGGAGGAGAAGGTTGAGTGAGGTCAGAAGCTCCAGCCCGAAGCTGTTGTCGCGTCGTAGCTGCCTTCCCCAGTCTGCCTACTCGTACAGTACATGTACAGTACGTACACCTGCGACCGGTCCCACTTTCACGCCGGATGCTTAGTCACGCCTTCTGAGGCTCGATGAACCTCACAGGCTCGCTCTATCAAATCATTCGTCTTTGTATATATATACCTTACAAGGCTCAGACACGCAAGTTCCCCCTGTGGCATTTGCATTACACAAACGCAAAGCATATTGGATTCTCAGTATGGCGTTGTTGGTTGGCTACGATAGCAGTGACGATGAGGAGAAAACTCTCCAAACCCAGACCGCAGTTCAGGTAAGAGAATGCTGAGTCCACGACAAAGAGAAATTGGAACACGGAAACATACTTGGGTGCTAACGCTCTCGGCAGCCAAATGAAAGAACCCAAAGTCCACCGTCAGAACCTGCGGAATCAAGCCTCGTCGAGCCAGAGACTCAGGCACCTCCAGCAGCAGTCGGGCCCGTATCCCATCCCTCAACAAACAGTGACATTTCCGCGCCGGGGCCATCATTGCCACAAGGTGCCACAGCCATAGGCCCTGCTCTGCCTCCGACAGATGAAGAATCAACCGAAGCCTACCCCGAAGAAATGGACCAAGACACCCTCGCCTCGCACCCCGACCAGCCTGCGCCCTCATCGCCCTATTCCGCTTCCCGCTCGCTCATTCACACCCTCACTCTCCCCACCGTTCCCAATATGGACATCCCACCCTCACCGCCTTCGTCCCCTTCCCAAAGTACAGCCCAAGCAGCCCTCACTGCCAAGTTTGAAAAATTCCTCGAGCTCAAGCGCAAGAAAGGCACACATTTCAATGCCCGCATCGCCGACTCCCATGCCCTCAAGAATCCGCCCCTAATGGACAAGCTGCTCAGCTTCGTAGGAGTAGGCGTCGGATTTGAAGCTGGTTCTATCGATGGAACGGAGCAGTACGTCACCACCCTTCCTACTGAGCTGTGGGATCCTGCTGCGTTTCCTGAGTGGGCGTATCGCGGATCGTTGCGAAAGAGCCAGGAGAGATTGCAGAAGGAGCGCGTGAGGGATAGGGGCGAGGCCGTGCAGTTCGTGCCTGCGAGTTCCTAGGCAATTGACATCTGCTTCATTTCACACAACTCCTCCCAAGAAGAGGACCAGTCCGTTGGAGCTTTCTCGAGCCACCGCCTCAATCGTCGAGAATCTGGGCATTGCTTTTGCGGCCCGTTATCATCACGCCAATTGGTCGTTTATTCAAGGTAAGATAAGAAGCCTGAATAGCCAAAAGGGGAGGTCGGCGACCTCCTTGTGAAGTTGGAGCTGTCCTCCATTGCGCTCGACGCGGGAAGACGCCCTTAGCATGTCTGCTCAATCAGAGCTGTCCAGGTCTTATTCGTTAGATGTTCCTGGTCATGTTGCCTCTGGTCACACTTGAGACAAAGGCTAAAAAGCCCCTGGAGGATCCAATGGTACTCGCAGCAGGTGGAGTCTCGACTGGTCACTTTTCGCAGAATCAAGCCGCGAACCCGGTCCTTCGGCGACGGCGTGGTTTGATCGTTGCAATAGAGATTAGAATGATCCCGAATGTACATTTATCTGCTGCCGGGTAGAAAGCAAGGGGTGCAACATTATGGGGGGGGGGGTCAAGTCAGGATGTTGTGTGTCTCTGATGGGCGAGCGATGAAGGCTTTGGTACTCACCCTGCCTATCTTCGGTATGTGCTTCAAGAAATACACCTTTGGGAGAGTGTCTAAGCCTGTCACAACAACCAAGACGTAAAGGGCCGAGTGTTCCAAAGTCTATCGAAAATCTCACAGCCCCAAATAACCCCGGATCTCGACCAAGGTCATCTCTATTGTTTTTGACAGCGTCAAACTTGTACACAGTATGTGTAAGACCTCTATTGAATAGGATGGCAGCGGTTACTTGCGGATGGCAGCAAGTAACGGCCTTTTCTCCTTTATCCGCGGACTCGAATCGTGAGCTTTGAGCATGCTTAAGTGTCAGGTAGACGGCTCAACACTTCCGCTTCGAGGACCTGATTCACCACATAGTCGATGCACTTGACGCGTTGAGGGAGCCTTTGAACCCAGCAACAGCAGCAGCTGAGTCGCTCAGAATGATGCCCATATTGTAGTATGCCAACCGGTAGTACAGTACAATATCATTATGTAGCTATGTACCTACGCGCGTGCTTAAACTGCCCAGCCACGGCAAACCCATTTCTTGTCCAACAGACACTGGATTGAGGCCATCTCTCATTAGTGAATCAAGGATTATCATACTGAAGGCCGGGACAAACTCCCACTATTTTGACACCCTTTGTAGCTTTCCATGGAAAGAGGTCGTTCAAGCCAAGGTAAGCGCCGCGGCATGTTGATTGAAACCACTTTGCGGCGTTGTCATAGTGGGCGATGCATAGTGCGTCCACACATGTCGTCTGGGCTGCGTTCGAGGATCCCAGACCACCAGCCTGATACTAATATATGGGTAAGGTAGGTACAGTATTCCGTACAAGGCAGGAAGATTGGACTGCTCGGACCATGGGCCCGCCTGGGTGTCGTTGTTATCGTTATCAGTAAGCGCGGTCCACCGGGTAATGGATCAGGCCCCGCGACCATCGTCATCCGCCAGCGTCATCCCGGTCAAGTCCCCCAAGCGCTTGTGACTATCGCTGTGACCTCCTACTATAGTGCACCTACAGAGTACGAGAGTACTTGCCTCAGAATAACTAACCTTGGACCGACCCATCTTCCAATACCCGCTCCTCGCCTCGACCACGAGCCGACAAGATCCCTCTTCTCATAAACTGACGGCTTGATCGACTGACAATCCATCTGCACTGGACGCCATATAACACTGCGAGTCGCAGCCCGCGATCCACTGCGCCGTGCCTGGCCAGCCTCACCATGGCAACACCTCCTCACACAAACGGCGCCCTGCCCAGCCCACGCGCATCGCCCTCATCAGCCCCATCCTCGCCGTATACTTCCAATACATCCTCCAACGGCCGATCGAAACACACCACCGCAACACACACTACCACGCCTCCCAAGCCCAAAACAAGACCGAAACATACCCTACGCATCCTCTGCTTCGGCGACTCGCTCACCGCGGGCTCCTCGTCCTTCGCCGATCATCCCTACTCGCACCACCTTACCACCACCCTCACCCGTGCCTTCCCCTCCCTCACCATTGATGCCCACACCGACGGTCTCCCCGGCGACACCGTTTCGCTGCCCGCCTCGCGCTTCCTGCGCCGTATCGAGCCCCCCTTCCTGTCCCGGGGTGGGGGCACGCCATTCGACTGGACCGTCATCCTGGGCGGTACCAACGACCTCGCTTTTGGCGTAGAGCCGGACTGTGTGTTTGAGAATTTGCGAAAAGTTTGGGCCGTGCCGTTGAGCAAAGGCGGGCGAGTGCTAGCATGTACTGTACCTGATGCGGGGACAAAGAGGCAGCAGGATGTCGATGCACGGGCGGAGCTCAATGGCCTGATCAGAGGGCATCGACAGGAGAACTTGTAAGTGGTTCCTTGCTTTCGTCTGTTATGTTCCAAGCGAGAAAACTTATGGATCATGTTGTACTGATGGAGGCTCTCCAACCGTCAGCCACGTATTTGACCTCGCTGCCGCAATTCCCTACCATACCATGCAATCGGCCGAGCGCGATCGGTATTGGGACGATCAGATTCACCTCACACCCGCGGGTTACGACTTGATGGGCGAGAAGATTGCTGCGCGATTAGTAGAACTGATCATGCCGCCGGGGCGACTGCAGGGTAAGGCGGAGCGGGATCGGCCGCCGAGGAGGAAGAGGGTATTTCGAGACGACGATCGGAGCTTTGAGGAGGAGAGTGGGGATGACAGCGTGTTGGGGCAGGGGTATTATGTTGTCAGGTGGAAAGATCTGGAATAATGAGTAGCGGAACTTTGGGGCGGATTGCACACTGCAGACAACAGGCGTGGACGGCGCGCTGCTGCTGTCCGTTGTTCTTTGACGCCTTGCATCCATGCTGTTTTACTTTTCTTGTTTGGTAGGGTTGGGGAGGGTGTCTTGTTGTATTCGCTTCTGGGAGTATCGGTATAGAGCTGGTGCTCTGGCATGGCGTTTGACCGGTAGAGGATAGGTACGCATCTGCACAGGCAAGTCGCCAGTCGTATATATATCAAGATTCATTAATATTGTCGTCATTGCTTTGCGTCTCTATGGTATCGTAGCATCTCTAAATCCCCAGGCTAAGAATTGCTGGAAAAGGACCTCTCTCTGTCTCTCATAAGCGCCCCTACTTCTACACCACCAAGTTCTGGGCTACGAACGCTGGAATCTCGCGTTGCATCGAATCCACCACATTCTCCACGTCTTCGGCAACCCCAAGCACTCGATTATCCCATTGTTGGATCACGCTCCCGAATCCATCAACCTCGCCCTCCCCCGCAAACCAGATACAACGCTCAATTTGGTCAATCCGGCCCCCAACTCGGCCCTGCTCGATCATGCGTGCTGTCGTTTCCTCCGCCTTATCGCCCCCCAGCCCCAGTAACAAGCCCAGTGCGTCAAACTCGATATTTACATACAGCCGGCTGGCCGCCAGCAGATTGTGCTCGATCATCGCTCGTGCCAGCACCGTCGACCCATCGGCTGTCGTGGCCAGCTGGTGCGCCGACAGGCCGGCGGCGAACTTGTCCACCTCAGCTGGGTCTATCAGCCGATCCAGAAACATCTTCTCCAGAATGCGGTACTGAGCCACACTTGACGCGCGCTCATCTTTGTACAGCCGGCCCAGCATGCGGTTGCGCGGTGGACCAGCGGGCGCCAGGATGGCACACTTGATAGCCTCGCCCAGGGTGTGCAGGCGCTCGCCCTCGTCGATGGTGGGCAACAAGGAGATCTCGTGGTATGCCTGTGCAGCGCTGAGGAAGGAACGATTGGCGTCATTGATGCGCGCGGCGCTAAGTCGGAAATGCAGTTGCACGGCCGGGTCGCTCACGCTGTGGATAACGTTCTTGAGCTTGTTCAGATAGGTCTCGGCGAGGGTGGCGTCGTCATCTTCGAGATAGAGGCGCACAACACGTGTCCAGATGGCGGCTTTTTCGTCATCCGAGACACGACGCTGGGACGAGTCGAGTGGGATAGCGGTCAGGGCGCGGGCGGCGGCAGCCCAGTCGCGCTCGTCTTCATGTGCGTCGGCGAGGAGAGTCCGCAGGGTGGCGGATTGCTCGAGGTAGGAAGAGGAGGCGGACGGAGAGGCGTCGAGGATAGAGAGGGTGTGAGTGGCGACGGCGATCCAAAGGTCCGGGGAGGCGCGGGCGCGAAGAGTGGTGATGAGGTGGGCAAATAGGGTGCGGGTGTGTACGATGCCCAGGGACGTGGCAAAGATCTGGTCGGCGATTGTGTTGAAGTCTGTGGCGGTCTGGGCGGTGGTGAGGGCTGTTTGAAGACTCAAAACCTCCTCGGGCGGGTGTTGTTGCTGTTGCTGTGAGGCCATCTTTTGAGCGCGGTGGGTATGTGAGAAGGAAGAAGCTCCAGAAAGAAGCTGATTGCGTTCGAAACGACTTGGAGGTGAGCTACAGCTACCCATAGACCGACCCATAGAGGTACTTAGGTAGGTGCATAGAATAGCGGGGTTACACTGGCAGGCATCAGTCATCGCTGGTCCTGGCCCTGTTTCCCCGTCCCCTGTCCCCTGTCGCAGGAGGGGGTCCCTGAAAAGACAGGGATCTCGAATGGCTTGTGAAAGTCGCCGTTTTCTGTACTGTACAGCACATCATAGTAGGTGGGTGGCACAATGCCTTCCTTGTCATACTTCAATTTGCCCTGGTCGGTAACTACCTAGGTACCTAGTAACTATTTATATACTAAAATTCAATTGAACCACACATCATGTCCGCCGCTATTTCGTGAGCATAGCCTAGAACATATCATATGATGCCAACGTCTATATTCATAGGTGATGGCGGATGTCGTCAACCTTCTCTTTTCCCCAATATCGAGGCTTGCCATCATGAGACTGTTGTAGGTGAGCCTGTATCCCGGAAAGTCTTCCTTCAGGCACACGCAGCTTCACAATAGATCTACTCGATAGTGATGAGCCCGATCACCACATGCGTCAATTTCTACTCCAGTGTTCCCTGGTCATGCTTCACCAGCGCAGCCCGAACCTCCTCCACCTGCGCTGTCAATGACTTCAGCATTCGCATCATCTCCGCCACTTCGATATTCTGTACCATTGGCGCGTTGCCTGTTCCCATGTCCTTCGCTGCTGCTTCCCGTGCTGGCATCGCTGCCGGCGCTGTGTTCGCCCTGACGGCAGTGTCTTGCGAAGCACCCGCCTGTTTCGATGGTCGCTTGGACGCTTTGGATAGCAGTGCCGAGGGCACCCGTACTTTCCCGGATGACTTGAGCGTATGTTTCTTATTGGTGCTGCTGACGGCGACGTTCGTTTTTTTATCGCTTTGCTGAGATCCACTCAAGCTGCCCGTGGCAATCCCGAAAATGTTAAGGGTGAGAGCAGCCTTCTCTCGCCTGAGCTCAAGCGCTTCCCAGCGCTCATAGAGCCAGATCATGCCAATGAAAGGTGCATGAGTGGCTTTCAGCAAGAGAATGCGGAGTTCTTGGGCTGGCGTGTTGGGGAGCAGCAGGAGCAGCGGCTTGAAGAGGATGACGGGGATGAGATTCTGCGTTGTGTGTATGTCAGTCTTGTATGTGATTCGACCTTTCCGAGTCCAAAGTCACTTACGAGCGGCGGTTGGAAGTACGTCAACTTATCCGAAGTGACGGCTTCCAGCACATAGACCGAGTATACATACAAATACTCCTCTCTTGATGAGCTCAGCATCTGACTCAGGCTATTGCTGATATGTGCCATCATGCTCGTGATCAGCAGCTGGTTGGTCAGACACACAAAAACAATCATGACCGGCAGACCCAGATACGGCGACACCTGACTGGCAATATCGAAGCCTACCACGCCCGCGCCGAAAAAAACCTTGAGGATTGTGATGGACAGTGTGTCCAGGGGAAAATGGCCCCGTGCGAGGAGGATGAAGGTGCTGAAGAAGCCCAGGTAGATAATGAGCGTGAAGCCAAGGAAGCGGATGAATTGCTTTCCCATCTCCTTGAGGCAGGGGAGGAGTGACCCGTAGTAGGGAGACAGGGAGATGAGGGAAAAAATGCGCGGCGTGAGGAGGAGAGAGTGTAGCGCGAGGACGCTGAAGGCCCAGTTGAGGGTCTGAGCGTGGCCTGTGGCTAGGCCGACCATGCGCAGGACGAAAAAAGTGATGCCAATCAGGACGATGCCAATATCCCACAAGGCCCTGTTCCAGCGATTAGTATCCAGTGCTCATGATAAAGAACGAAGAGCCAAATGGCCTCGAGAGCAAGAAAAAAGCCATACCAGATATCTGTCGAGTAGAAATATGCACCACTCTCGACAAAGTCATCCAACTCATCAAAGGCAAAGCCAAGCACAAACACATAAAATAGCCCTTCCCACACGGTGATGCTATACATGACGCGCTGCAGCGACACCACGTAAAACAGCGCCAAGAAGCACACAAAGAACAAGATCTCGAATGTCTTCATGTATCGCGGTACGCGCAGTCGGCACCAAAGATCGCCACCATCCGCCTTGACCTTGTTCTTGTTGTGGAAGCGGGGCTTTTTGCTCGCATTGACAGCCAGCGAATTCCAAAAGACAATCTCGCCGTTCCAGATGTCCGTCACAATGTCCTGGATGGCGCGCTGCGAGAGGAACTTCTTGGCGCCCGACACGGCGGCGATCTCGAGCGTGTTGAGATTCAGAAAGGGCTCGGCGAAGCCCTCTCCTTTGCTGGACTTGTGCTGCTGAGGGTCGCCGTTGAGCCCGTGTCCATTGCTGTGTCCATTGCTGTGTCCATTGCCGTTACCATTTCGATGGCGCGCCAGTAGCCCCGTCTCCTCATCATCAGCATCGTTGTCGCCGCCGCCGCCGTCATCGTCCATGCAATCCTCTCGCAACTCAAAGAGGAGATATTCCAGAGCATCCTGCTCGGACAACTGCAGAACAAATTGCCAGGCCACTAGCTCGCACGCAAAGCCACGCGACTCATTGATGCCGCAGTCGTCGTCCGACTCGATGGCCGTGAAATGGCCTTTCAGGGCGACGAGGGCGGCAATGACGGCAACATTATGGCAGTCCCGGGCGAGATAATCGATCAGTGGCTGAAGGGCCACCAAGTGGGTGCTGCTGCGCAGATCTTCCCAGCCGAGTGGATGAGAGACGGCGGGGATGATGTAGCTGTAAGGGAAATGAGTCTGACATGTCGGTGAAGCTTGGACCTGGCCTAGGGCAGCTGGGAGACAAAAGACACTCACGAAGCGAGTTTCTTGGAGACGTCGGCGAAGCTTTCGTCATCGTTGATGACGGGCACGGTGACGGTGGTTCTCTGCGGGTCGGACGACATGACTGATAGGTTGTGTTACAGCACTTGTCAGCGGTCACGAAGACTGAGGAGAAGCAACAAGCCTTCTCAGAACACACCAAAGTGCTGCCGCATTTTTTATTTATACGTGTCGATGATGATCATCATCAGGGGCCTTCTTTTTTTTCTCTGGACAGTGTTGTCCTGTATCCACCAAGCTCCACCCACCGCTGGCTGTTCGCCTATGTCGGGCCCTGGTCGAGCACGGATCAGGTCGAGGGTGGATCATTTCATTGAGCTGACATCTTCTTGAGAAGCTTGGCTGAAGATGCTTTCATACTGTGCAGAAAAGAGATGAGATGGCATGGTTAATTCGCGTACACGTGGTGGTACGCTGGATAGATGGAGACATGGCTGGCAGCGAGTGAGTACCGCCGTAGACCCCATGATCTTGGGAAATAAAACGCAGCATGCCGACTGCATTTGGGCTTGCTCGTATGACTGTAGTTTCTGGCATCAACAGTACCGTCTCTTGTTCCAGAAAAAAAAAACACCTTGCTAGGCTCGTCCGCGGTGGTGTGAACCCGCCGCACTTCTCCATCGTGGCCTGGAAACGAGCCGGGCCACAGCGAGGACATGGCCTTGCATACCATACCTACCTAGGTAGGTTTGCACATGAGTTACCCAATATATGCTGCTGGGCAAAAAACCCGTGGATTGCAGCCAGCCAAAAATACAGACTCTCAGTCGCCAAAAGCCAGAATCTTGACCCCATCAGGCATTTGGATAGAAGCGATCATCACAGGACCATTGCGTCTACCAAAGCAAAAAAGGGTATTCGGGGTCGGCCATTGTCCCACGACCATTAGCCAGCGTAGACCATCATCCTACCACCATCTCCTCCTCCCGCACAATCAGCCATGAACAACTCGAGGTGGTTGAGGCTGTCGGCAACGCTGTTTCGAAACACGTCCACAGGGATCTCCGATAACGACAGCTCGAGATTTGGCAACAGGGGGGAAGAAGAGGCACGCTCCAAGATTTGTTGGTACTGACGAACATCACAAGGTTGTTGAAGAGACAAAGAAGGAAGATAAAGGCAAGAGGAAGAAAAGGGACACCTAGTGTCAGGATGGCTGGAAAGGCTCGAAAGAGGAGCAGCTCAGGATGGACACCCATATACTCCTTCCGCTCTGCCTGCTTCTATTCCGTTCTCGTGTCCACATTTCCGTTGTGTGGCCGGAATACGGTCCGCCAAGATTGGCGACTCGCGACTCGCGACTCTCAACTCGCTTATATCGCCGGTTTTGTTCTTCCCTATGGTTGGTCTCGCTTTGTTCTCGTCAAGGAGCCGCTGATCTCTTCACCTGCCCTGGCTGCCTGACCATCGGGCGACGTGCAGTCTCCGTATTTAGAGCTGTGTTTCAAACCGGAGCCTTGTTTGTGATTTGCGGAGTCGTTAAACGACATACCACAGTAGCATCATAGTACTATGACACGACAGATGTACATGGTAGCTGTCGAGTTTCCGCTGCAATACGACGTTGGTCCCCTGATCGACAGCATGGACCAGCCCCCGACCTTAGCTCGATGGAGACAGTCGGCGCTGCAGGCTGAGCAGAACGCCTGCATGTCCAGGTGGCATGCTTGTCCTTTGTTGGGCACGCATCTATACAACTGCAAGCAGTCTTTGGCCCGGTTAGACAAGACACACCTACTGTCCGTCCTCCCTAGGAACGTCTGACCTCCTATTCAAAGGACTGAAAGCATGGACTTGCTTGTGAAGGTCAATCGAGCAACCGGACTGGGGGCAGGTGTGGCGCGCGCGGCTCCGAGAGCCCGGGCATTTAATTTCCACATTGCATCTCCAAGCAGGCCGATTGGGAAAGCTGGGAGTGGCTGTGTGGCTTTTTTCAGCACGTGGCGTCTCACCTTGTCCGCATCGGGACTGCAGCGGCTCGGAATATTTGTCGATTCCTGAGTCTACTGCGACGTTCCCCCTTTAACTTCTCGTGTAGACGTCAAGAGCAGACCCCTTCCAATTTGTCCTCAAGAATCACCTGGATCAGCCGGCAGCGCGCTCGGGAAGCTGGCTGGGCTAGTCAGGAAGACGGAGAAGAAGAAGAAGCAGCGTGGTCGTCAGCGGGACCCAGTTCATCAGACCATCGATCCCATAGGCCGGTGGGTGGGAATCGCCAGAAACAAATGCTACCCATCCTGCCGGGTGCCGATCTGGAGAATGCCCTCAAGGGGGGCCCCGTACGATGCAAGGATAGCCCTCGCTCATGGCATTCGAGGACCAAGTCCTCACATCCGCGCCATCGTTACTATGACAATGTGTCAGTGTGACAGTTGTGAGTGTGCCAGTGTTCGGTGCGACAGCTGGGGCCCCGACGCTACATCTGCCATGCAATGTGCTGCATAGCACTATGTAATGGGCCCTTTTTAGAGAGGAACATGGGTCAGATGGGCGGGCGGGAGGTGTTGATACGCAAGTCTCATTAAACGACTGCAACCCTCATGGGTCCCCACCATGATATGAAGTTTCGGTGTTGGCGCGCGTACTTGTCGGATTGGCTGGGTGCGCTGACTTTTTGTTTTCTTTATTACCATTCTACCCTTGCTCCCGTCCCTATTCCCGCAAAGCTGCAAACGTTCCTTGTTCTTTCTTTCTGTCTTCCCTTCTGACTGCAAGCCGCACCCGAGCTGGGCGCTGTGTGGCTGTTCTTTAATGCTTCGGTGCTTCTGACAGCGTGGAAGCGCTGACCTGCCGCTGCAGCTGATCTCGGGCATTGTGCAGCTTTGAGGCAGGTACTTTGTCAATAATTCTGCCATCAACTTGTGTGACGGCACGAGGCTGAACACACGCTGCAACTCCAGCAGCGCAATACGACCTGTCAGCGGCTGTCGACGCGGTGCGTCATCCGCCAGACAAATAACAAGAAACAGAAAGCGGAACCAGCCTCAGCAATATCACAAACATCCTCTGGTTGTCTTTCTACTCTCAACAGCTGATCGTGATCGTGATCGTGTCCTGCTGTAACCACAACGACGCACACACTGCAGCGGCACCATTTCAAGGAGCTTGGCAACTTTGTTCATGTGCAAGCTGGGAAGGAGAGGCTAAATGACGTTGAGTCTGGAAACCAAGATTCGGAGTCATTTTCAGGAAGGATCCCGCGAGCCCTATTTCACACACCAATCGCCCGTCTTTTTTCCTCCACCCCAGGATTTCTCGAGGCAGGAGAAATGGCAGCTGGCAACAGAGGCTGGCCCGCAGTGGCCCCGGAACGACCTACCACAGCGTCTTGGGACAATCTCATTTCGCGGCATCACGATCGGAGAGACAGCTTGGGTGAATCAGTCTTCTCAGAGAACGATGTCAGACGGCGACCTCAGAGCACCACCACTGATTTCTCCGTACGGGCGCGCCCCCGTGGCCGCTCGAGCAGTACAGACTTGAGCGTGGCGAAGCGAAGAGACAGCCCTGGTAGAAGGCCTGCGCAGCCGCGCACCATGACTTACCATGCCGACCAGCGAGACTCGTCCTACCTTGCGAAGCACATGGCTGCCGTGACTGCCAATCCGTCGCCGCTCAGGACGGTGAGGACGCTCAGATCTAGTGATTCAATGCCCGAGTTGAACCTGGGAGCGTCCGCAGACAAGAACAATTACACTACCAATCCGCAACAAAATCACCACAGGTCCTTGAGCCGCCCCTCGATTTCCGCCAGACCCTCCCGTCTGGCGGAAAGCATTACCATGGCGGATTTGGAAGACGCTCAGATACCGCCTGCTCCTCCATCAGTCATCCCAAGGGCCAGGTCCAATTCGGAGGGACGCGTGCGTGCAATGAGCTGGCACGGTAAACAACCGAAAGAGCCTAATATCTTTCAGTCCAACCCACTCCCGAATGCTCCAATGAGGAACTCGGTAGCTGGGTGGCAACGACGACCGGAATTGATTAAGCATACACGACCGCAGAAACCGCGGCCTAACGAGCTCTTTGCCAAGCTGCCCTACGATGTGCTGGATATGATTGCGAGCCATCTGAGAAGATTGCACCTGGAGCGATCGAGCAGTTGTGCTACTTGCTGGCTACGTGACTGCTGCTCCATCGCCATGTCTAACAGGGGATGGCTCAGGGCTATTAGGGATGCCATGTATAAAGATATCCAGTTGGTTGGACCAGACAGCGCCCAGCAAAGAAAGAAGTACAAAGGAGTATACTCAACAAGGCTTGTTCTATTGCGGAGGACTTTACGGGCAGACCCCAAGCTTGCCGCCGCCGTACGCTTCTTGAAAGTGCCTGCTCTCCCTGAAAATGCCCCGATTGACGCAATGGGATATCACGACATAGTGGCCTCGGTGGTCATGGCATGTCCCAATCTGGAAAGACTGGATGGCTTTTACCCACTCTACAACCACGGAGAGAGCAGGCTTTTCAACGCCTTGTCCTCGAGGGAGAAGCTGAAGGAGATGACTTGGGTTGTCGACGCTATGAGTCTCGATACTGAGCGTGAGCGTCCCGGTGGCCACAAGTCAAAATCTTCCAAGTCCAAGAATCGCCACTCTCGACATCAGTCGTCTGTCTCATCGATCTGGAACCCAAACAACTACTTGATTGCCGCTTCCGCCAACAAGTTCGTCCGGCATCACATGGGCTGGTCTGAGCTGACACATCTCACCATCCACTGCCTTCCTGGCGCCCAGCTCCACACTCCGAACAGTCTTCTCAACGTGATTCAAACCTACCTGACATCGCTGCAGTCGCTGTACCTATCTCACGTCCCCCCTCAAGCCTTTCATGATACTAATCTCCTCTGTCTGCCCAAACCACTGAAGAAACTCACCCTTTCCCACTGCACTGGCGTCACAACCGCCGGTATCTCAGCCTTCGCCACGAGCCCCTCTGCCCAGGGTCTCGAGATATTGAACCTAGTGCACCAAAACCTAGACGCACTTCCCGCCGTTGTTCGCCTTCTCGCCAACCTCACAAGCCTTACCACCTTCAGCCTTGTGCAGCCAACAGCCCCTATTCTGCCCGACGATGAGCTCGGCTTCGTCATGATGCCATACCTGGGCTCCAATTCCCTGCGTTTCCTTCACTGGGACATATTTGATAGCGCCATCAGGTCCCGCACTAGTAGCCTTGCGGGCACAAAGACGGACGACATCCTGGCGCGCAGCATCACGGCCAACGGCTTTCCAAATTTGCGCTTCTTACGCGTGCCTTGCGATCCAGAGGGACTGTATCAGGGCCTCTGTCGCCCCAAGGAGAGGATAGACTTGCCGGGCGATAGATACCGGAGCGGCCCCGTGAACCAAGCTTCTTCGACAGCTAGATCTGGTGGTGGTGCGGCGCGACCCGCCACCGCTGCCAGTGAAAAGCTTAATACAGTGATCCCAAAGCCCTACGGCGCCAGCGACACGCTTGGCCCTTACAATAGTAGCGCTATCAGTCTCGTGCTTCCCTCGGCTTTGTCTGATTCCACTGTCGACTGCGGTGGGCGGCCCACCTCCTTCTTGTCCAGCAACGATAGCGTCAACAACCTTCCTGTACGTGAGGCTGGGAGCGATCTCCACCAGGCACGCCTACGTGCTCAGGCCAGGCTAGAGGCTGCTCGAGGGTTTCCCTTGTTCGAAGCGAACATAACTGACGAGGAGGGTATGTTGATCGAGAGTACGGGGCTTGCGGGCTACTTGGGCGATGTGCGTAGTAACATTGTATATACGCTTGCTCCGGACACCGGGGCAAGCGACGAGAGGGGTGGTTTGGTTGGGGTGACGGATCTGCTCAGTGACGGTGGTGAAGATCTCTTCGGCAAGGGCGACGCCGCATCCCGCAGTGGTGCCGGATATGGCACGGGGCTTGTGGCCAGTGAGTTTGCGAAAGCTCAGGCCGAGTCTTTGGCGCTGAGAGAAGAATTTGAGGGAGTGAAGGGGAAGAATGCCAAGATAACCAAGAATAGCCACAAGTCCAAGGACTCTGTCATGGACGAGGACGAGGGCAAGAAGGTCAAGGATGGGTGTACCGGGCGGTGGAACTTGTACAACCATGAGAACTTCACCTCAGACCGGAAGATGGTTGACCGTTGGTCGCACGTAGAACGCGGCCGGTGGAGGGGACGGGTGAAGCTGTCCTAAAAAGTCTGCTGCTACTGGTGTCTCGAGTGCTGAGTGATGCGGGCGCTCTGGATAGAGAGCGCGATTAGCATGAATAGAGCAGTCCAGAGCTCAGGCTTGTCTTTGTTGTAAATCTGTTGCATCAGATCCGGCTTGGGTGTGTAGATTTGGACTTGGAACATAGGGTACTGCACGGGATAGATAGCTTTCGAGCATCATTAATTTATAATATCTTCTCCAACATGTATCCAAACAAGCCCCGGCTATTTTCAATATTCCAGTGTTAGGTACGTCCTTCATCCGACCTTTTTGTGCCCACGGCAGAGAAGCTCCAAAATTCGATTCCCAGAGGCGAGGATGGTTAGCATCCTCGTCCAAACATAACTAGAGCGTCAAGCGTATTGTAAGTGTATGTCACAAATTAGTACCCATCTCGATTTTCAAAGATCGCCTTTGAATTACAGGAGTCGTGGCAGCACGTGCGCCATATCCGACAAGCTGTCCACTGCAAACGTCCGACATCATGCTCGACCTGCGCTGGCACAACGTCGTCTTTCATAGAGGCCGAGAAAAGTAAAGATCGAAGCATCGACGACAATTGCCGATTGACCGGTGTGAGGGGCAACCTGTGTAGGAATGGTAGCTGCAGGTGAATTACGCACATTCCTGTCTCAGGTCTTGCGTGTGAGTGGGTGGGTCTGACGATTGCCTCATTGTCCATTTTTGGCTCCGTGCTGGCGATTGTGTAACATCCTACTGCAATATGACCTCCAGGCTTACTATACACGATGACGGTCAATCTCGAGCCTGGTTACGACGGGTGCTACTTGGGACAGATACTTGTAATATGTGCAATCTGCTTTTGCTTTTGGTGGTTGGTAGCGGAATGTGAGCCTCAAAAAGAGGAATTGAGAGTAGTGTCGCCTGCGAGAAAGGAAGGGGAACACTATATGCGTTGGGTGTTCGGGGACTGGGAGGTACTCGCAAATTATCGAGACAGGCAGCATTGTTATATAAAAGTGGGCACACCCTGGAGCAACTTAGCAAATTGCAACTATATGTCGCGTCTCCATCTGAAGTACGATACGACCATCGTAATGTCATTGATTGGACAACTCTGAGAAACTGCACCCATTTTCGCACAGGCCAAGCACGAGGACTGTAGTGTACCAAGGTGAGGACACATACATTCAGTCTTGGTCGAATGAAATCCGATAGATTAATCAAGCGTCTCCACGACCGACGCAGACGGTGACATTGGCGGTTGAGAATTACCCTTTGTATGCTTGCGTTATGACGAATTGTGCATGGTCTGTTACATGCGTGCACGATGCCAGTATGCACATACTTGCTTTTGTGGCGGGTACATACGGATTCGGAGTATTCGCAGGTCCCGTACGATCCGGAAGAACTATATTGTGTGAGATCCAATTATGTCTAGACAATATCAAACGGTCTGAGTCAGTAGGTACGGCTTCAATATTTACTGTGCTTGAAGATACTATATGTTAAGTATCGACTGTCATCCAGCAGTGAGTGAAGGAACCTTATCCTACCCGGTATCACACTTTTTTATAGATTCAGAAGATCTTCCTCGTTAATTAGTACCACTGGACCTGTTGTGACCTTACTTGATATCAATTTCATCTCGTGCCCAGCAGTCTCTTGAATCACAGCGACTAGTTCGAAAATGGCCCCTTCACTCAATAACATACTGCCTCCGGGATCTCGAGGTTCAACGTCGTTCAGACTTGAATTGCTGGGTGTCATCGCTGGTATCGTATGTACCAAGCCCGCATAACTTGGCATCAAATCGAGCCCACTACTAAATCTGTTCCCAGGGCGTCCTCTCCTATCTAGGGCTCCTAGTCTACCGTCTCCTCTTCCACCCTCTCTCCAAATACCCAGGCCCGAAACTACATGCCCTCTCCTCCGCTCCGTGGGTATATAAGGCCTGCTTGACTGGGTCCATGGCGCGGGAATCGGGGGATTTACACAAGCAATATGGCCCGATCGTACGAATCGCGCCCAACACCCTTGCTGTTGATGGCTCCATCGCATTTCCGCAAGTCTTCCAGTATCGCCCCGGGAAGCCTGAGTGGCCGAAACAGCGAGGTTTCTATCACGCTCACGACGAGCATTCACTCATTGGCGGGACGCAAGATAACCATCGACGCTTGCGCAGGCAGCTTGCTCACGCTTTCAGCGATTCGAGTATGTATGAGCAGGAACCCGTGGTGAAGAAATATGTAGACATGCTGTGCTCGCGATTGGGCGAGAGGGCCGCTACGGGCGAAACGTTTGACATTGTGCGCTGGCTCAATTTCACAACGTTTGATGTAAGTCTTACACGAGATTCTTCAGCGTCCAGAAAGGTACTCTATACTAAATTGACTCTCAATCTTTGACAGGTCATTGGCGACTTGATGTTTGCGGACTCCTTTCACTCCTTGGAAGGCGGCGACTATCACCCCTGGGTACTTTCAATCTTCGAGGGTGTCCGTGGCGGCGCTAGGTTGCGCGCCCTATTAGAATACCCCTTCTTGGGTCCTTTCATTCGAAATTTTGGTGAATCTGCCAAACTGATTGCGAAAGACCAAGAAAACAGGTCATTGGCCACAGCGAAGGCCATGGCGCGCAAAGTACAGGGGGAAATGCCAGGCGGACGCAGAGACTTTATGACTTACATGCTCAAGAAGAACCGAAACGGCACGGCTGGGTACACGGATGAGGACATTCTTATGAACTCACCGTTGCTTGTGATGGCGGGCAGCGAAACCACCGCTACATCCTTATCGGGGCTGTTCTACCACCTAGGCCTGGACCAGAATCGCCATATATACCACATGCTGGTCGAGGAGATTTTGGGGGCATTTTCTAGCGAAGACGAGATTGATATGAAGTCGACCGCCAGCTTGCCATATTTGCGTGCCGTCATCGAGGAGAACCTGCGGATGTTCCCTCCAGCTGCCGAGACACCACCAAGGGTTTCTCCCGGTGCTGATCTCAACGGTGAATTTATCCCAAAGGGCGTAAGTTGTTCAGTGCCCCTCGTTGACAGTGGGTGCTCAAGAGCTGACCGCTTCCCCCAGACCATCATATCAGTCTTTCAGAACTCAAGCTTCCGCAATCCCGCCAACTTTGCCGACCCAGACTCCTTCCGGCCCGAACGATGGCTCCCAGCCTCGCACCCGCTTTATAATCCAATGTTTTCCAATGACAACCACGACAGCTTCCGTCCTTTTAGCTTTGGCACGCGAGACTGTATCGGCAAGAACCTGGCTTATTCGGAGCTCCGGGTGGTTATCAGCCGCCTTCTGTATCGGTTTGACTACACACTGGAGCCAGGCCAGGAGAACTGGTTGGACAACTCGCGCGTATTTATCGTCTGGGAGAAGCCGGGAGTCCGGGTCACTCTCCGGGAGAGGAAGCCGAGGACCAGAGTGCAAGCTGAAACAAAAGTCTGAGTCGAGCCACTCACTGGGGTGGAAATCAACGGATGAAGGAATTGTCGTCATTCCAGTCAATGGCGATAGACTACCAATGTTTTGTATAGTCATAAAACCCTGGTTGGACAGAGGTCATAGGGGACTGGAATTCCAAAGCAACACTTTGAGAAAACAGAGCTGCTATACAGACATAGATAGTGAATCCAGTACCTACTGTATCCGTCCGAAGAGAAAACCCCCAATAAACAGCGCCATAGTCTTTTTGCAGCCACCTGACTGCATGATAGGACTGGTCAAGATACAGGGACGGATTGCTGAACATTGCTCTCTTCGATTCCTTTACCAAGCCCTTGAAATCTTCCCATACACAGCATCTGACGCAACGCCTGTTTCGTGTTGGGAAAAGCAGGCGAGCACTCACTGCCTCAGCATCATCCTCCAGCCACACTGACCACCATCAACACCCGTCAGGTCCCTCGAAGACTTGTCTTCGACCCACGCGGTGCTATCGAGTACCACCAATGATGTCATGTTGCCCCAGAATATTACTAATGCGGATTCTGTCCAAGTGCACAGTGGAACCGCCCTTTTCTGGACCTTCAAGGGTTGCCGGGCTATCTCATATACACCTGCAGTATCAATCTAGCACCGCCTGCCCCTCATCTTTCATCACCTAGAACACTCTACTATCAATATCCCCGCACCCTCAAGATAATGGCCTCAACGAAACAGAAAACGCTATTCTTAGTCGGTCCAGGCCTAATTGGCGGCTCGCTGCTCTTGAAGCTCAAGGAAGTCCGCCCGGACTTGAAGTTGTACGCCCTGACACGCAGGGATGATCAAGCTGCTCATCTCAGAGACCAAGGCATCGAGCCAATAAGGGGGTCCATTTCTGACCTCCATATCATAAAAGACTGGGCTACCAAGGCGGACATTATCATCCACACTGCCTCCGCGGATGATGACAAGGGAACTTTCGCCATCGTCGAGAGTCTCAAGGCTAGGCCCAAAGGCGCAAAGCGGGCCATCTACATTCAGACGAGCGGCAATGATGAGCTCGTCAACTCTGCGCGGGGAATGCACGCCAAATCCGTGGAGGAGAAGACGCTGTCGGATCTGCACATGACGGACGAAGAGCTGGGTGCCCGAATCGCAGCGGATGCATACCATAGACACGTCGATGGGCCTTTGCTAAAGGAGCTTTTCAACCCAGAGAAGGAGAAGGAGCACAATGCTGTCACTAGCATCATGATGCCGCCTCTCATTTATGGTATTGGGTCTCCGCCCTGGAAACGTATCTCAATTCAAACGCCGATGGTGGCGACGCAGATGCTGAAGAACGGGCTCGTGACTCTACCGGAAGCCCACCGGGGCGCATGGAACTGCGTTTGGGTGCATGACCTGGTGGACCAATATGTCTTGCTGTTGCAGCATCTCGAGAAGCTCGAGCCAGGGCAGCAGACGTCACATTATGTGTTTCCTGCCGAGAAGACGCCCTTTTCGTGGAAAGAGCACTTCGATGCTGTTGCGGGAGAGCTTAAGAGGCTCGGACACCCTGCGGCTGAAATGAATGGTGGCGAGCCGAGGCTGTTGCATTCCAGAGAGGAGTTTGTTGAATTCATGGGCGGCCAGGATAACGGCTACAGTGAATGCTTTGGTCACCTCGTGTGGGGGACGGAGAACAGCTACACAAGCCCTGAGTGAGTGCTATCTGATGCCTAAGCATGTACTGTGAAGTTTGTATTAACTGAAAGCGATAGTCTGACTGCCAGCCTTGGGTTCAAGCACAAGGCGAAGGGTGTCGTGGACAGCATCGTGAACGGAAAGGAGCTGGAGGGGTTTATCCAACAACATCTGGAGTAAAGACGTATAGCGTGGGCACTGAGCAGGTCCTTTCTTAAATTCCCGTCTGTATGCTCGTCGGCGGTCACACTTCGAAACTCATCTTCCAAACAACGAAGATATGAACTTTGACACCAGTCCGCCCGACCCAGCACCTGCTTTCATGTTATGGCCGTTCACATGCTCTGAGATATATGACGGCACCGTCGCCACCATGTTGTTCTCAGCAACCACTGGCTCCCCCAGCATCTCTACATATGGAATAGTGCCCGTCCAGACCCTTTTCCTCATGCTCGTATCCTTCAAGTCCTTGGCATCATCGCTCACCCCCGAGTTCCGTATTTTCGCACTCGCGCTTTCCACCCTGACCTTGAGAATCCGCGTCGCGGCAATTTCGCTCTCCTCGGGTGGCACCCTACTCCCCTCCCAACGGCCCGCCACCATCCCATCCGTAATTAATTGCATTGCCCACAGGATCTCGTCCCGATTCCGCGGCTCGCCCTTGTTCCCAGGGTCCAGGAGCGTTGCAGTCCCGTGAACGACGGCGCTACGGTAGTCATCTAACCTTTCGTGGTAAGCATTTGGTAGATGTAAATCAAGAGATGAGTTGAGAGTTTCCTTGAGAAGTAGCTAGGAAGAAGTCTTCAGAGGCTGCAGACCTTGAAGACTAACTT
>JAPEVC010000367.1:0-22559 GCA_027946555.1 Gnomoniopsis sp. IMI 355080 | reverse complement strand
CTCCCGCCCAGCGACACCTCCTCTACTGGCGCCGCACCCGAGCGCCCCCAACGCGACGACTGGATGCTCGCGCCGCCCTCCGCATCAAGTGGCTACCAAGAACGCGATCCGACCAAGATCAAGAGCCGCAAGTTCGCCTCAGGCGCGACGGCCACCACGCGGCCCAGGGACGGCGCGGGCAGCGGCATCAGCAGCATATGGACCGAGACGCCTGAGGAAAAGGCCAAGCGGCTGGCGGACGCGGTGCTGGGCCGTGGGTCGGCGGCGGAGCGGGAGCAGCAGGCTACGAGCAAAGGCGGCTCGAGTGGGGTCAGTGGGATTGGGGACAGGAGGAGGGATGAGAGCAAGATTCGGGCCTTTACGGAGCAGACGCGCGGCAAGAGCTTGTACGAGGAACATCAAGCTGCGAAGAAGGCCGGGAAGGCAAGCGCCGGTGGTGGTGATGCGAAGCAGGAGGAAGAGGAGGATGACGATCCGAGCAAGAGGGCTTTTGATCGGGAAAAGGACATGGCGCTCGGTGGGAAAATTACGGCGTCGCAGCGAAAAGAACTGTTGAACCGGGCTTCAGATTTTGGAGGAAGATTCTCCAAGGGAAATTATCTGTAGTCATTGTCCCAAGACATTCACGCATAGTCATATGAATGGGACTCATTTGACAACACCAACAGTTGGATCATTGTACACGGTGGAAAGTCTTATTAACTGTCTCCATGTAACAGATCATGCCAATAGTAAACCCAGGATTTCAATCAAGTAGAACGCCGCATGGCCCGGTGCAAATCCACAACGAAAAATAAGGCATACGCTTGTTATCCCATTTCATCTCCTGAAGCCAATGCATTCCCTAAGTAACCTGATTCATCCCTCTCTGTTCACCGAGGGGTTCTCCTACACCTGTGCTGTGCATTTTCGAGGTCGCAATGGACCAACAAAGGCTTTCTCAATCGGCCACCAATATACGTGCGCGTGTGGGGGGTATTTAATGTCCAGTATGGCTCGGCTTGCAATTTAGTCGTGTGTTTGGCATTGCGTTGTGGTGATCATAAATCCACATTGGGGTCAAGTGCAGAGTTGCTGGGCGTGGTGAGGCGATGTACAATCGATAGCTGCTGCTGTGTCTGGCAAGCAGTCGAGTTAAAGTGATGCTCCAAAATATTCTATAAATTTATCTAGCTCGAGGTCGGACGTCATCTCGTAGTGTCGGCACGTGTGCCAGCCTCTAGGTTTGAGGGCGTGACTTCGGCAGTGTTTCCGGCGGGTGCTGACCTGCCAGGAAGCTGGAACCGGGGCATCCGGATATTCGAAAAGAAGCCGCCACTCTGATTTTCCGCCGTCGCGGGGGGGTTGGTCGCTCGCCGTGACCTATCTGTCCTTGTGGCTGTCGCAGCTCGGCCGATCAAGCCATTGTTCTGTGACCGGCGGGGTGAGTTAGGTGTGCGTGGCGACGTCGCGGACTGGTTGTTACGTTCATTGCGATTCCGATTGAACATAGGCAGAGCTACACGTCCACCACGATTGAACACCCAGGCAACACCTGGTCTGGAGGGCATATTCATGCGGGTCCGAGGGTCCTGGTTGATGGATACAGTCGGTCCAATTTCCGGGTTTGTAGCTCCCTCGGGTACAGGCGGTCGAGGCTTGGGAGTGTAGTAGTCGGCTTTGCAGAGCGGACAGCAAGCGCGTCTGCTGGTCAGCCAAGGGTCGAGACATACGGCGTGGAAGGCGTGGCCGCAAGTCAGTCCGCGAACGTCATCGTCGTCCTCGAGTGTGTCAATGCAGATAGCACATGTGTCGCCCGAGGACTCGAGAGCCTCTGGAGGCAAGGCATCGTGAATCTGGTCGTCTTCGTCGTCGTGATCAGAATCCGAAGCCGGACTGTCCATGCGGGCAGCAGGAGCCGTGCTAGCAGCAGCATCTCCAGTGGTTTGCTGCTCTTTGTTCGTTTCAGGAGTAGGTTCGGTCTTTTCGGTATGCTCGGACGTCGGGTCTTCATGGGTGGCGATAGTTGCCGACCTAGTCAGAGAAGCACCGCCAGTCGTTCGTGTATCATCGATAGATTCACGCTCCTTGTGCAACGGGACGATACCATCTGCGTCTCGTATACTACCGGCTCGACTCGGTGGCTGTGATATGCCGCCTTGAGTGGGCAATCCTTCGTGTGCACGACTTGCAACCCAACTTTTGTATTTCTTCATGGGGAATTTCTCGTTGACCTCGTCAATGGTCATGAGCTTCTTTTCCCTACGACGCCGACGCGGGTGTGCAGGCATATTCTCCAGATTGATGGGTTCGCCATCTTCGCCAGTCATGCGCATATTACGATTCCGGGCATTATAGCGGAAACAATACTTGACACCGACGATGATCCTGTACAATCAATTAGGACAATCTGCCACATAGCGTACATGGCAGTCCATGATGTCCTCGTTAGGTAGATAGAATGCTCACCAAAGGTTGGTAAATACGACACCGAAACCCAAAGCAACAAAAAAGAGCAAGGGTGAGGAGCCCGAGTTTCCGTTACTTCCGTTGCCATTACTAGTATCCGACTGCGATGGAGAGGCGGCCGCTGTCGATGTTGGGACGGTGGAGCTGGGTAATGAGGAAGACAACGAGGTCGCTGTTGCGGTGGCGCTGTCAGTGGTAGCCTGTCTGACCTGGTGGTGCAGTGCGCGGACGGCCAAATTGGCCATACCAGCGGCCAACTCGGAGTTATCGAAGACCATGACGAATCGACTTTCGCCCGCGAGCGATGTGACCCTTATGTCCAAAGAGAAATCGCTGTGTCGAAAGGAAACCAGGGAAAATTGAGTGCGTCGACTCTGACCAGAATTTCATCCAAGGTCGTCCACTCCAGCGACTGAGGCCGGGGTTGGTTACGGTGCCAGCCAAGCCAGTTTGATTGACCCGAGGCACGACCGTCGCACGGAGATAGGGTCCTTGTGTGCTCCAGTTCTGTAGAGCGACGATGGGAAAGCAAAAGACCCGCCGACGCAAATGCACAGAAAAGACGCAAAGGAACACACAACGGCGGACAGTGTGTGCCAAAAAAGGGTCCGTGGGTGGGCAGGGTCACGACGGAGGAGAAGGAGGAGGAGGCGGAGGCGGGCGTTGATTGAGGAGTGGAGAAAGGAAAGACGATAAATAGAGTGTTGGGCGGGAGAGAGACAACGGACTTGACCTGGAAGGGCTCCCTAACTAAGACAAACTGGAGGGCCAGGCCAGGCCACGGGCGCTGGTTTGGGGGGAAAGCGCAAGGGCAAGTGGGAGAATTGAGGCTAAGCCCCAAGCGGCAGAGGCGGGATCGGTCGTCGCAAAGAGGGCCCCGGCTGCAGCCAAGAACTGGAATACTGGCGTAGCATGTAGCACTGTACATAGTGGAAGGGCAGGCAGGTACGCGGACAAGCAGGGATGATCACTCGCACAGCCAGGTATGATGAACTCATTCACTCATCAGGTCATAGGCTTATTAGATTGCAGTAGGATGATAGAATTCACTGCAGTCCCTGAATTTGCTTTGTCGTGATACTGTGTAGTCATCCTTTCAACCAGACTTGCTCGAATGCACGCACTACTGACTACAGTGAATAGCCACTACCCCGTAGTATATGTTTTAGTACTATTAGGGCGATTCCCGGCATCCGGCACGGACGGGATCACGACGATAGGTTCGACATCCCATGAACTAACTGTGTGTATGGGCTGTTGTCAAGGTTAATCTTCAATCTATCTCAACCAAGCCACGGCCTTCGTGTTTGGCAGCATTTCACAGACAAGTTTGCAGTGGCTTTTTCTGGGCAGAGAGAAGGTTGCATACGGGTATTGGCTACCCGCACTTGCCGCAGGGGTTTCAAGGTTTGTGAAGCACAGTCGAGGTCTCAGAATTAAAGAGAGACAAAAAAGAAAAAGGGGGGGCAACCATTGCGAGCCTCGCCGTGATGCTTCCGTCAACAAAGCAATCAATTGGCTTCTTGCCTGCACGCATCTTTTACATTTGATTGCACATTGTGTAGTATTCTAGAAGCCATGTTCACAATGCCTTCGATGCAGTCAGCCACCTTGATTGTAGGAGATCCAAGGAGGATCCGACGTCATCACGATCCCGACTCCATCGAATCTCCAGCTTTAAAATTCAAGTGCATGTGGATTCCCGGGGCTGGCTTGTCCCGATAAAGTGGACCCTTCAGATGAATGACTTGCACATTTCCTCCTCTCAGTTTTAAGTACGGAGGCAGAAAATGAGTGTCAACGAGCAAAGGCCGTGCGAGAGATCCGGTGTTGTTCCAGACGCTACTCTACTACGATAGTACATAGTATGAAGTCTACGGCTTCGCCGGCACGGCAACGTCTTCATCCATCAGCACCAATCCTTCGGGCTGGGCCCATTTGCTTATTGCTGACGGTCTTACAATTTATCTGGTTTTCCTCTCTCGAGTATCGTGGCTCGAAAAGCATTCTCCAGTTTGCCAATGCATACGACCGACCATGACTCGGGGTCCGCATCCGTAGGATCGTCATTCATCTAGACGGCCTCACCGGCGCCCACGTGCCCCGTGCCCGGAGCAGGCTGGGGGGTGAAACTTTCGATACACGACACAAACCGTATCGAGTACGCAAACGCACAATAACTTGTCTATCAACTTGATTGTATTTGAGATGAGATGCTAGACGCGAGATGCTTTCGTCTTTCCGCCGCGACAAAGTAGCGCAGCGGAGTTACGAGTCGTCCTAAGCTTCAAAGTTCACTATAAACCTGCGCTTCCTCCAAAGTATGCTAATCCTCCCCAGACGGTTTGCTAGCTGCCGAGATACTCGAGTCTGATCGCCTGCTATGCGGTTACCTCCAACCAGACTGTGCAGCGGCACGTTTAGAATGTAACGCTTCACCACGTGATGCTCTGCGACAAACAGCTTGGCTCTCCATGCGGTTTCTTTCATCTGGACTACTGATACTACGGCAGCTTTTAAGCGCAGAAGGGTGTTTCGGCAGGCTCATCACCAACGGCACCATTGTAGTGTGCTATTCTTGGCTTTTTCATGGGCCACCTCGGACTTAACGAGGACACATATAGTCAGCTATCATGGTACTCATCTCCGAAAGTTGCTGTTGTGTCCGGGTAAGCTGATGAGCTAGAAATGCTCCCTGGCCAGTCGGGACATGTCGCTGGCACCAACATCGTTTATTTGGCACTGCGGCTGAACCATCACCACCAATTGCGGCCTGTGTTGATGCGCCGCTTTATCTGCGCTGCATTACCAACATCAAATCTCCAACTTGATGTGACATGACAAATGGTCAAGTCAAGCCTTATGTTCGTCTGCAATTTAGTATTGTACAGTGCGTACCTGGCAGATTTACCTTGGAGCAATAGCGAGAGCACGTATAGAGTTCCTGTGATGCTTATTCGAATGCTGCAGGGCCTACGCAGGGCTGGCAGGTCGCAGTGTCTTAGCACACAGGAGCTATAGCGCTAAAAGCTGTGTGATGCTTCCAAGGTGCAGCGCAGGATCGACAGTGCGAAGTTTCGAGATAGTATGTCCTGCAAAAACACGCCACATTTGATGCCTTCCTTGGGAATGACGGAAAAGACCGGCCATCAAAGGAAGCCTTCTTTGAACTGCCGTACTAGCATGATTTGACTGCCTGCATTGTGATGTCTCACGAGAATGCCGTGCTCAAATCTGTTTCGAGACCAAATCTCCTCACGACTTGGAATCGCCCTCCATGATGACGGGAAGTTGCAGTAGTACAATGTTTTGTGGCGTCAACCTGCATATTGCCGTTCTACATATACTTAACATAGTACGTTCCGTACGCCGTTCTGGCCCCGAAACGCCCGACACTGGCATGGACACTGACAGCAAACCCGGGGAAAATAAGGATACGCTATCATAACAGAGCCGCATTGGCTTCCCCCAGATTGAAATGCAGGCTATTGTCTTGGCCTGCAGACAGGGCCCGCACGCTGAGCCTCGTCGTCCGCGTCACGTCTCAAGAAATCACGCAAATATCCCGCGTGTTCTCTCTCTCGGTACTGCCCCGCCTGACTGTTCAAGCGTGAGATGGATGTATCTTATGAGTACGAGCATGTGCGATTCTAGACTTGGCGCTCTGGCGCTCTGCAACCTTATTTGCCACATATCCAAGATGCGCGATCCACAGATCAGATGGCCACAATTCCAGAGAAGTATGTCATCTATTGGAGGAGGCAACAAGAGAGAATTAGGAATGAACATTTCCCGAGCCTCAAGTCGCCGAGAGTTCTCCTTTGGCCGACATCGTAAGGTGGGCGACGACATGCACCTGTCATGTGGCCACTGGCGAAATGCTACTCGATCCATCCAGTTTTGTTGTCGATCGTTGCCCCCGCGTAAAACAAGCTTTCTGGATTTAGTTCAAGACGATGCCAGTTCTGGTATAGTCCTGGCTTTCTTGGTTCTGATTTGTGTTTCGAAAATGCCTACCGGTCCGGCCGGGCGAGCCGCAAAACTCGAAGCTCTTAGAAAACTTCAAAGTGTCCGGCTGACAGTAATACTTTTCAGCTTGGCTTTTTGGCATAGCGATCTTCGGCCCCGTATGAAGGGACAGTGGGCGGAACGTTCGGAGTACCAAGTATGTACTGGAGTTGAGGCTATATCCAAGAAATCCGATGCCGTCCTTTCCGAAGAACCATCCATCACAGAAAGACAACAGCCAGGGACTAGCCCAGATAACTCAATCACGGTAGGTATCTCCATCAGATGCCCAGAAAGTCTAGAATACCGGCCGCGTGGTAGAGGGCATTCCGTAGTTCCCGAGGTCCTCCAAATATCAGTCTCGGTCCCAACACAGTGGCTCGGGGCCTGCCGTCAAAGCCGGGTGGTCCACCGAGAGATTTGAACGGGAGCAAGCCCCAACCCCTGTCACCTTGCGGCCCCAGATTCGCGCGTAGATTGGCGTGGTAAAATCAGATCTGCAATTCAACCTACCTACGTACCCCCGTACTATCGAAATGTCTGTCCCTTGTTGAGTCTATCCAAAGTGAGTCTATCCAAAGAGACGGAGGCTGCGAAAGAAACACTACGACCAGGAAAGCAAACAAGCGGTCTAGCGCTCCCAGGCCTCCTCAACCACCCACGAACAAGATGCCCCCCACGCAATTACCTGAGAATGGTAACCCACTGTGAGTCCCAAGCCAAAGAGATCCTGACATGGCGCGGAGAAAAAAGCCCTTACCAGGCTTCAGGGAACCCTAACCCGCTCTGCCGCTTGGCCAGATGAAGCTCTCATGAGAATGCGCCCACCCCCCCCCTCCTCCAAGAGTGACGATCACGATGCTGACAAAGTTGACAGGGTGTTCTTCGATATCACGTTAGGTGGTAAGTCGAGAAGGCTTCTGTTCAGTTTTGTTTTTCTCTGCACCACGACGGCGGTTCTTGCAATGTCCTTCGGGGCCTCCCGGAGGAGGATGAATATGCCTGGCAGATGCTTCACTCTATACATGCGTTCCACAGGATCGGAACATTCCTGCCTTGCATCTCGGTCTCCCTATGCTTGATCGGGTGCAATGTTCTTCCTTAGGTGTTTGGTGGACATATCGCCGTTGGAACAGGACGATGTTGATGCCGCTCTTGCCGCTCACTGGGCTCGCGCGTTGGGGCGGTGTCATGACTCTCCCTCTCGCTCCTCCAGACACGCCGGTGGTCAGCAGTCTTTTGCATGCTCCGTTTGCTCGCCCTGTGTTGTCAACTGAGAAGGGGCTTCCTGGTGAGCCGACCACGGAAGGCCAGGCTTTCTGAACAATGGATCGTCGGCAAGATGGTAGGATGGGCTGATTAGCAAGCGGAATGACTGACGTCTCTCTTCCTCAACCTAGGCGAGCCCCTAGGCCGTATCACCTTTGAGCTCTACAAACACCTCGTGCCACGTACCGCCGAGAACTTCCGCCAGTTCTGCACCGGCGAGTACAAAGTCAACGGCAAGGCGCAAGGATATAAAGGCTCGCGGTTCCACCGGATCGTACGCCGCCCCCAGCCCCCCTCTTGGGACTCCCTAGTCTCCCTCCTACAATATAGGTGAGGAATCCAGGACGACTGACAATAGGTAGATCCCCAAGTTCATGTGTCAAGGTGGCGACTTCCTGCACGGCGACGGGACTGGATCGACATGCATTTACGGTACCAAGAGCTTTGCCGATGAGGACTTCAGCTTGAAGCACGAGACGGAGGGCTTGTTGTCCATGGCGGTATGCTTTTCTACCCTTTGTTTTTTCCTCCTTCTTCCTTTCCTCCTCTCCTCTCCATCTTCCCTCATCCCTTTCCGTTTATTTTTCATCTAGCTAAAAATCAAACCCTTCAACCAAAAAAGAACGCCGGCCCCAACACCAACGGCTCCCAATTCTTCATCACTACCGTGCCCACGCCCTTTCTCGATGGCAAGCACGTCGTCTTCGGCCGGGTCGTTGACGGCATGGACATCGTGCGCAAGATGGAGGCCACCAAGACTGGACGGCGCGGGAAGGATGTGCCGGATCTGGATGTGACGATCGCGCAGTGTGGGGAGATGTAGCTAAAAGCCTCTGCTGCTACTAGTCCGAGGGTTCGGGAGGGGGGGTTGGGCGGCGGTTTCGCGGGTGGCATGACGGCCATAGACATTATGGCGGATCATACGTCACGCATCATACCATCCAAGTCTCGTGCTGAGCTGGCCTGGCTACTTAGCGAGGCCAATGGGCATAGGGTAGCGTCAGACGTCCTTTGTCGTTGAGTTCACCCAGTGAAACGAATGAGAAGCACCTCTCTGGTATCAAACGGGGAAGCAAGTCTAAGCCAAAGCGAGCCCACACCATAGGAGATAGTCAAGCAAGGTCATCTCACTTGGTCTGCCGACGTCTGCCGACTTGGCACTATGCGAGCACATACAGAGCATCGAGCATGAAGGCCACCTTGAATGACTTCCAATGGCATGAGACATCATGTACTATATTTCTCCGCCGTCTCGACTGAAGACCGAAGCCTGGTCTGTGCATCAGAACGAGACTCGGACTCTAGCTCCAGCCAAACTGTGACAATCAAAGTCGGACGAGACATGGCAGAGCATATGGCATCACGAATCATTGACTCAGAGCACAGCTGGAGGTCACAAATAAAAGCGCTGGTATAAGTCACAGAAACAGCCATCGAGGCTGACTCGAATTGATCGCCTATATAAATATATCTCCTGGATATTCTTGGCGGGACGAACCACAAACTCATGATGAACAGAACACCAACTCCTTTCCCAGAAGAATTTATCCATTTTCTTTCTTTTTGTGGGGTATAAAACTTGGTCCAGCCAGAACATCCAGAAACAATGCTGCGCATCTCATGAAGCCGTAAACACCATGTCAATGCATACGTCGTTACCAGCCGCCCCCTTGCCCCTCCTTATATCCAGTTTCCGTTGTGGCTTGACGCCCCCTAATATATGGTGCCTCGAGGGCGGAAGAAGGAAGATGAAGAATGAAAATTTTGTGGTGGAGAGGAGTTGTGCTCGGAAGTTGAAAAGTCTCGAAAGGCGAGTCTTAGTTGCGAGCCTCGATCCTTGAGCGCCTTCGATTGAGGAAGGGCTCGACCGTAGGATGAGTGGCGACTCCTATTGCGCCGTTGGCACCCTCTGTCACTACTGCAGCTGTAAGGGTACTTTGGGTGCTCTGAGCTCCTCCAGCCGTTACGGTGACGGTCTCAACTCCCTGGTCTTTGTTAGTCATGGCCCAATTGGCTCCAATGAGAGTAGGGGAGCTTACCTGCGTGACAGTGACTGTGCTCATGGCAACAGTGACAGTCGTTGCACCACCAGCACCAGCACCCGCTGTAGTAGATGATGATGTAGTGATCGTCTGGAAAGTGGAGGCAGTGGCCGTACCAACTGCAGCACCAGTAGCGGTGGCAGTAGCACCACCGGTTGCAAAATTGGGAGGGGCAGACAATCCATTGTTGGAGCCACTATCAGCACTGGTGTCGTCAATAGCGACAGCAAAGTTGCCAGTGAGCTCCTGAGGGACGGCAGCTGCGTTATATGACTGGCCCTTGGCGAAAGAGTGGGCAAAGTTGGACTTGGTCTTCACGGTCTCGCAAGCGGGAGACTTGACGTCGCCGAGATCCTCGGAGCAGGGGTCCACAATCTGCATGTCCATGCAGGAGGTATAGATCTCCGGCTTGGTCACATTAACGCCCTCCTCGCCCAACATGGCATTGGCTTTGTTGAGGGTGGGCCAGTCCCAGACCCAATAAAGAGTGTAGTTAGCCCCTGTAGTGATGTCGGTCGGGAGCTGAATGTCAGTCTGGCACCAGAGATCGCTGCCCATGGGGTTCGCCGCGACCTTGCTGAATTGTGCCTGACGGGAAGTAGAAATAGCCCCGCTATTGACCTGGTAGCACTGGCCGTCATCGTAGTTGCGCGTCGCCAGGAGCCGGCCTCGTCCATCACCGCCGGTGCCATTGACATTCCAGACATTGTGAATGGCCAGCAGAGTATCATTGGATTTCGCCTGGTCCGTGCCATAAATGTAGATGGTTCCTCGGTTGCGAGGCTTGTTGGCCTGGGTTGTTGGGAGCGACACGTGGCCGTTCTCCTGATGTTGCATGGCTATGTAGTCTCCTGGTGCGGTTACCAGCATAGGAAATTCCGAGTTGGTGTAGTTGCTGGTAGACTGTTGAGGACTGCAGATGGGATCGGAGGCATAGAGGACAGCACCTGCCGGTCGAGCGTTGGGAGGAAGCTGCCACAAGTCGTCCGATATATCGCCCTTGAACAGAGGGTTGTCCCGAGAAACATAGCCTCGCTGATAGCCAAGGGGTTCGATCATGGTGCCGTTGGCGGCCAGACGCTGCAGTTGCTCGACCCAAGAGTGAGCGTCGACTGCGGTGCTTGAGATTGCGGCCAAGGCCAAGAAGGCCTGTCTGAGAAGTGTGTGTCCCTTCATAGTGAACTGTGAGTTGAGGGATGTAAAGTATTTGGTTTATAGGATTCTGGTGGTGATTTGACGCAACTGGCGCGTTGGTGTCCAATCCAAAGAAGGTTGTTATGAGCGTGATACCGATGAAAAGCTGAGGGTCGAGTCCAGTGCTCGGTGGTATCTGTATGTCGAGGGACGCTCAATCAAGTTGAATGCGATTGTTCTGCTGTCACGAGGAATGAAAGAAAAAGGAGCCTGTCCAAAGTGCCTTCAAGACAAAGATAGTTGTAACGTCCCGCGAAACAGTCAGGCCGGCTGATTGAAGAAAGAGAAAGAAGGAAGAAGAGGGTTTGAGTTGATCACAATACCATTGTGAACAATGACCGTCGAAAGAATAAAGCCGTGGCCTCTTGTGGAGCCTAGACTAGGATCGATGCCTAAGTGACAATGAAGTTTGTCTGCCTTTTCCAACTTTCACCGGATTGGGTTCTTCTAGGTGGGTCTCAGAGGTGGTTGAAGTGAAGGACCAAGAGGTTCACCATGTGCTGAGAAGGTCTGAATGGTGTGATGCTTTAGGTGGTCGATCTGAAGATTTGACGAAGATGGAGACGCATGAAGAAAAGCAGGGCGAGAAGTGAAAGGTGATCGGATTTGCAGGTCAAGTAGGATTGCGAATATGCAGATGGATGGATATTCGACATGTACGGCATACCCGGGGGGTCTTGAAGTCGGTCGCGGGAGGATTGGCCCACAGTAGCCCTAGCTCTTCATAAACATCTTATGGAGGGTGGGGCAGATGGGCCTGGACTCAAGACGACCAGGTTGGCCGGCTGTGTAATCCGAGATGGTGATTTTGAAGAGACACTCTCAGAAGCGAATGATAGGTGTAGAGGACACTGGAAGCGCGGTGAGAGGACGAGGATGTTGACGGACATCTAGGTTATGGGACCGAGCGCGTGTGTTTTGTGGGGCTGGGCGAGCGGTTGAAGTACAGGCTGAAAAGAAACATTTGTTTGGTTCCGACGATCAGGTTGGGAGGGTGGAGAGTGGGGCCGTTAGGTAGATGTGGCCCCGTTTTCGCATCCCATGTGTATCAACGGGCCAGAGATGGTCAGAGGAAGCACTTGAAGTTGTTGCAAGTGCAGTTGAAGATGTGAGCACGGGAGAGGACGAACTCTACCTGGTAGGTATGGACAGGGAAGAAACAAGGGATCTCCCCCGATGTCGATCCTATCAGTACTCCGGTACCATACATCGTAATAGCATAATTGTACTCGAGTCGCATCTAGCGCCAGGTACGAGACATGCAGAATAATTCCGTGCCAGGATGGCTCTACATAGCACACACCTTGCCAAGCTCATCCATAGTACTTCCGTACTATGTGGAACGGGCATAGGCTGGAGGAGGAGGATCTTTCAAGTCGGAGGAAACATCCCATGTCTGTGGATCCAGAATCTGCAGTGTCTGGGGATGGGAAACATCCCATCCATTCATCCCGCCGATAATGGTAGGTGCTGCAGTGCAGGTGGGAACTGGACGTCCAAGCTCCAACCAGCCCCTTCCAACCCAGACGTGTTGTGGAAGTTTGAAAGGTCTCTTTGAGATGAGGTTGAAACGTGGGTTGGCGGCTCTTTCCCTACCCCGGGACCCCTGGCCGTCTTTAAACGCTTGCCGTTTCTGGAGGACCACTTACCCTGTGGGGCAGAGTACTACGCTGTGCTATTGCGGCAGGGGTGTCTCAGAAGCTTGGCGCTAAACTTGTCTCATACTGTAAAATCATGGGACGACAAAGTTCATCGTTTTCGAACCTTTGGACGAGTCACTACTATTCCTCATGCCCACGTTGCCGCGCAATTCTGTCGCCCGAACTATCTCAACCCAAGTAAGCTTCTTCTGTGTCGAAACGTTTTCCACACAACAGGAGAGCCACCAGACCAAACCCGGAGATGCTGAGTGATGTGTCTTTGGTGAGGTGTGCAGGTGGTCTGTGCGATCCCTGGTGCTTCCTTGCAGGGTGCTGCCGTTCCTGAGGCTCGAGAACCACTGCTTTCTGATCTTCGCATGCCCTCCTGGCACGTATCCACCCGGCGCCACCTTGAGCCTCTCGACTCACCTTAACCATTCATTTGGAAGCACAACAGCAAGCCTGTGTCTGCAGCTTCCGCTTCGATTCGCCAGGGCGCTCCCGCGTGTCGTTCAAGCCATGTCTGTCTGTGGATCAGGGTCCGCGTTGGCCGGGGCCTGTGGCCGGCGGCTATCACCACAGTCCATCTCGCCCATCCATTTTGTTGTCAGCACCTTTTTGGTCTTCGTCGCGGCAACCAGACCACAAATAGACTACGTACAAGATATGCCGACACGCAAGCCACAACTACTATCTCCATGTTTCTTTGCATAAAATATAACTCCCGCAATCTTTTTCTCGGCACGGGTGCCGCAATGGCTTCACGCACCTGAAACCAGCCTGACCTTGCTCTGGGACACCCTCGCCGACACCCTCGCCCAAGAGGACCTATCCATGCCAACGACCCCTCAAGCCCGCTCACACGAAAACTTTTGGCCCAATGGATGGGACTCTCATCCGAGGCTCTGAGCATTCGTCTCGAATTGTCGACTTCTCACCTCACCTGAAGTCCCTGGCTGCCAGCTCTACTCAATCTATGGGCACCCGGCCTGTCAACAAATCCAGACCGAACTTTCGTCACATGTCCGGTCCTGATTTCCAAGTCCTTGAATATTCTCGCCGCGGATTCACTCATCACCACTGACAACAATTTTCAACCAATCGGTCGCATTGTTCCGTTGGCATGGGTTGCTAGCCACTCATTGTGCTCTCCTACTGTCATGAAACACCTCCTCATATCTTGCAGGCGCCGACCACACTGCACACAGACTAAATTACTACCCAACGTAACGTCTTCAGAGCCTCTATCGATAAAGGCCCCGGCCATCACCGTGGGTTTCCTTGTCTATATCGAGAGACCACAGCCTTATCAGAACGTATCTGGACACCACCAAGACGACCATCCTCAAGTGTTTCGTTGTGCAGTGATGAATGTGGCCCTCGCCACCGGACCCATGCGGCCGGGTCAGTCGTTTCGGATCGCTAACCATCATTCTTGCGACTCTGGACACAAGTTTAGGCCCAGCAAACCTCGTCCCGGTGATTCGCTCGATGGTTGGTTCTCAACCTGTCCCTCCAGACCCACCATTTCGTTTGTGACAATGCAGCAAGCATATCGAATTTCCGTCTGATTGTAAGAATGAACGGGAAACAAACTCTATGCTATGCAGAACACATTGACGATCCTCAAACAATTGTCGAAACAATGCGATCTCAATATGCCCCCTATTGCACAATTGGAGATGCCAAAATGGAAAGGACAAACGCCGTCTGCTTCGACTTGATGGAAAGCTTTCAATTATGCATCGAGACCGACCTACAGTACATCCCGATTACCCGATTCAGCCGCCTGGTAGCCAACCATGACTGTTGACCCTGCCCCCTTGTTTAGAAACCTTAGAACTAAATGTCTTGAACACTAGGATAGGTATCGTGAAACGCCAACTCCCCTGGCTACACACTTTGCTTTGTGAGTAACCCCAAAACTCCCCTACCCTGTTCAAAATAAAGGAAAAAACCCTGTCCATTACCTATTTGGTCCACATTTGCCCACCATGAAGAGGCATTTTCAAGGGACCACTGCATACAACCGGCATGTTCTTCCCGGAATCCCAGCAGGACACGGCCAGAAGCTTGCGTATCCTCTCATTTTCTCGGCAGCCATGACTCCCCTTACGACCAGCTGTTATGGCCCTCCTGACGATCCACCGCTGGCGCGTACCTGCTCTCATCCCCCCGAGACGCATAGTTCGGCATAGGGCCAAGACGATGCCGGCCATTCTCCTCCTCCTCGTCATCTTCACGCCGCCGCTTCCGATTCAGTACCGGACCGAGACTGGCGGACCCATATTCTTGAAGGGCTCTTGGCTCGTTCATAGCCAATCCTTCATCACGCGCCGGTTGTGGCGCCTGAAGCTGGCTTAAGGCATCGGCCCAAACTCCTGTTGTTGACTGGTCGAGAGACGCAGAATCAGTCTGGCTGTATCTTGGGTTGTCGGCTGCTGGCACACCAGTCGCTGGGGATTGCCCGGCGGTGTTCCAGCTTTCCTGTTGGCCATCTACCGCGAGTCCATGATGCACCCTCCTGTCGAAGTTGTTGCGCAGACTCTGTTCTTCACGTCGGACATATCCGTTAGGAGAATGAGTCCTCCGCTCCCTGGCTACCGCTCTCAGATGTGCAAATGGATCAGCGTACGGGTTCTGCGTATGCTGCAAGTGCTGCATACTCTCATCAAGCGCATCTGGCTTAGAATCTCGGCTATTGCCTGCCATTCCTTCAGCGACCATGGACAGGCTATGGAGGCCATTGTGGCTCCAGTCTAGCGTTCCTGCCTCATTAGCTGTTTGGGCATTCCCGTTCAAACTAGGCCACTGTTGCGGTTCGAAGACGCCAAGATCAGTCGACTCGCCTGGCAGGGTCGTGTCGCTCTCATTGTCATCGCCTTCGTCATAAAAGGTGGTGCTAAATTGCGACCCTTGCAGATAAGCTTGTGTGTCGAACCCACTGGCCGTCGCGAAACTTGATTTGTCGTCAATGGATGGCAAGTAACTCATAGGGTGACTGGAAAGAGTATGCGGGTGCATGCTGCTTGGCAAGCCTTCGAAAGTATAAGTTGAGGGCAGTGTTGCTGACGCGGGAGGCGTCACGAGCCCGTTGGCAAAGCTGCTGGCAGGATGGAGAGGCGATGGGCCGTATGGCTCCATCGGCGATACGGGCATGGAAGCAGGAGCAGAGTGAACACCGCCCGAAGGCATGTTCCAATTTGAGCTCAGGTTGTCGCTGATTTGATTATTGAGCAGCTGCTGGTACGCGGGTGCGGGCGACATGGTGCTGGTGTCGTTCTTAGCGGCGCTGGGTAGGTAAATTCTCTCCTGATGTGCCTGCGACAGCGGATCAACCGCTGAAAGAAACCGCCACGTTGTTTGCGCAGGCGTCTCACAAAGATTCTTGTCCTTATCGAAGAAATGAATCGTGTTGAATGTCCAGCAGATTACCGCTCGGCGGGTCCACGTTTGTTGCTCGCCCATACCAGGAGTGGGTGGCGCACTAGACCAGAGCTCCTGGAACATGGCGGTGGCTTTCATCAAGTCCATCTGAGTCACAGTTTCCGACTCGGGCATATCCTCTTCTGTCTTTTTGCGGCTTGCATCCTGCTTCTTGGGCACTAAATACCGAGGGAATTGGGCGCACATATCCAGTGACTCAGCCCATGTATTCACAGGTATCGGCACCAGCCAAACAGGACCTCTGTGCCTGTTGCGACAAGCACACTGCGGGTTGTCGTCGCTACATCCTCTGACGTGGGTCATCTCATTCATCAAGTTCTCTTCGTCTCTCGTCATCACCATTCCGTTTCTCCTCTTCACGCTCTTGTGTCGCGCCAGCTCTACCGGCCGATCCAGAAATGTACGCACGCGCCAGTCATGTCCTTGTAAGCCCGGTTGGTCAACGTTGATCTTGAATGGCCACTCGAAGCTCGTCCCCTCGGGCAAGCAATGCACGCGGTGAATATCGAGCGTCACATCGACATGGAAGATGTCACACAGCCGACCCGCAGGCAACGCATGCGCATTGTGCAGGTCATGTTGGTCAATCACACTTTGCAGCATGTCGTGTAGCTCTTTGTGCTCCGTCGCCCACTCATCGAGCACCTCGCGGGCAGAAGACGACTCGGTCTGCTTCAGGTGAAAGGTGTACTCGTGCAGCAGCGTCTGGCGAATATTCCGCACCTCGCGCTCGCGAGGCGCCCAGGGGCTTTCCGCCCCGTCGTTCGAGCTGGGGTTGTTGAAGGCATAGCGGTGCGGGAACTCAGAGCTGAAGAGGAGGCCCTTCTTGGTGTGCAAAGTATGGAGAACTGTATTATGGCCCTGATTGGCGGAGGGGGCGTAATTTGTCGCAAGCCCACGCTGGCTGTCCTCGATCTTGATGGCGCCCATGCTCTTAGACTCGTCTTTGAGCAGCAAGCTGCCGTCAGCGCTGGTGGGCGGGATTGCAGAGCTGGGCTGGTCACGCAAGTACTTGTTGGCGACGTAGATCCAGCATGTGGAGGGACGGAGCTGCACTTTCTCTTTCATGGCGAGTAGTTGGCGGAAGTACTCATAATTGGGCCGTACGGTGGGCAGCTGACCCTTCTCCAGTGCTGTGAGGACTGGATCACACTTGAGTGGGCGTGTGTCGGTGTTTTCCTTGTACCACCTGTTGGGCATAGGGGGCTTATTCTTGTCCTTTTTGCCGGCTTCTTCACCTTTACAGAAGAGAAAGTGATCTGTGATGGTATGTCAATTTCTTATTCATCTTCGATGTAATTTGGTTTTCTCGCTTTCTTTAACACCACCCCTCCAATCGACATCTTGTGGTCTCACCCAAGGGGTGGAAGAGGGGGGGGGAGGCTTTTGCGTGGAAAATTCACAAAGGGAGGTGAACGGTCAAGGCACACAAGTCACGCCCATTCCGCCATGCCTCCCTTTATATCATAACACGAAAATGTGTCGTACAATAGAATAGCTCCTGCAAATGAAATCTGGGGGAAAAAACTCACAAGCTGGATGGAATTTGAAAAAACTCTTTTGCACCTGAATGTGACTCGAGACCTGCTTGCGCTTTCGGTACATAGGGTGATATTTATTGGGGTCCTTGTCTAGGAGCGTCTCATCGAGCACCTTGTCAATCCGCTCCGGGTTTGGTTGTGTTGCCAACCACCGGTGCCAGATGTATTCCGAGATGATCATATTGCGGCCATGCTGCTTGTTGGACATGTAGAACTTCCGACGACCCATGAAGATAATTTGGAGGAGGGCTATGATGATTGGGTTAGTTTGAAGGTTTCTACGTTGCAACTCGTGGCAAGGGAGAGGATCATCATCATTATCATCGTCATCAAAATACATCCCACAAACTCACCATCTTGAAAAAAAAGCTCCAGGTCATCCGGCCATACCTGCCTGTCCTTGTCTTTCTGCTTGAGCCGGTACTGCGCAAACTCAGGGCATGCATAGAGCGGATTCTGGTCACGTTTCTTCCGATGATAATCATCATGATACCGCCGCAGCCTCAGCGCGGACAGCCCCGCAAAGGATGTTCCGCTGGGGGCATGGTGTGATGAGTGGTGCTGCGACGCCGCGTTGGATTGCAGGATCGAAGGCGGCGTTGGTACCGTGGGCGGAGGCGGAATCAGAGGCCCGCCAAATTGGTGAACGGTAGGCGCACAGGTGCGTGAGGAAGGGAGCGATGGGAGCGATGGGAGAGGATCCTGGCCCTGTTGTTGTTGGTAATGTGAGCTCGGAAGTTGAGTTTGCTGTTGGCCAGGCTGGTGTTGTTGTGATTGTTGTTGCTGTTGATGTTGTTGATACTGTGCATTGCCTGTAGACTCTTGGAGAGGTTGTCTGCTGATGCCGGCTCCTTGGCTAGGCTTTCCTTCCTGGTATGCTATCAAATCGATATTGCCATAATCCGCACTCAAAGCCTGGCTTTGTAGAGGAGAAGGGGCAGGAGGTGCAGAACCTGGTGGCGAATACCCCTGCGAGGGCATGACTGTAGGTGTTGGACAACGAGGGTCCATTCTTCTCATAACTCTGCCACGCAAGCAGCAGCAGCAGCAGGAATTCAAACACGGCAAAAGAGTCACTTCGAGACTGCGTTGGAAAGAATGGACCGTTGTCGTTTGGAGAGAACAAAAATACCAAGCCAGTCGTAAGGAACGTCGGGAAGAGAATGGGGAACGAAGGAGAGGAAGAGAAGGAATGAAGGACGGAAAGAATGGAGCGTGTCCAGCCTGGACAGTGAAGTAAAAAAAGGTGCGTGAGTATAGAATATGTACGTCTTCGCACAACAATCACAGTGCCTGCCTCTGTCTAGGGACAGACAAGGTCAACTACATAAAAAACCCCATACCACACACTACATCGCGAACTCGACCCACCGCGCGTCTCAACGTCGGCCCGTACAGAGTGCTCCCTTCTCCCTCCTCCTGTTTGCTGGAGCCAAGAAGCAGCTTCGCCCATTCGGGCAACGCATAGTTCTAGGGCAGGAGGAACCAGACTCTAGAAGACGCCACGAGACCACTGAAGAAGGGCAGCGCATAAACCCTATTGAGGAAACTCTCGCTGACAATCAACTCGCGATGAGGAATGCAGGGGTGATTGCGAGGTTCGTGTGGCCGAATTAGGGCGGGAAGCAAGTCACGGCTCAGCAGACGCGGAGGCATGTGAACGAAATTAGCAATAGACAGCAAACGAGAGAATCATGAGGGAGAAAGTCAGTAGTTCTTCATCATTTTCTTAGTGCTTGGTGTTCCACTGAGAAGCCATATCCCGAGGTGTTGGTTCGCTGGCAGAGCAAGGGATAGGAAGTGCAAGACACATCAGTGACAGTAAGCAGTCTTCTACCACCCCCTTGTACCGGGCTACGGTTTTTCATCCGCCCTAAACACCCAATCAAGAGAGACTCGAAATTCATGCGTCTTCCTCGTTCTCCTCCCCGACCTCGAATTTCTGCCTGCTCTTGCTCATGGAGAGCTTCTGGATCGCCACCTTGTTGACCTGTCCTCCAATCTTCTTCTGCATCTTGGCGATTTCCTCTTCTGCGTCCACAGCTTCGGCCTCAGCATAATCCAATGCAAGTCTGCGGCCAAGCAAATGGGTATCCTTAAGGGACTTGATACAATTTTCCGCCTCCCGTGGCGACTCAAACTCCGCAAAAGCGAATCCTCGTCTGTATGTGTGTCAGCAGATGTAGAAATGAGGGGGAAAATCTGATTCGGTCATACGATTTGTTGCCAAAGCCCTTTGGAATGCGGACGACTCTGAGCTTGCCGTAGTTCCCGAGCAATCGCCTTAGATCAGCCTTAGACGCCTCAAATGCAAGGTTCTTCACGACGATCTTGGTCCGCTGGCCAGCACGCTGCTTTGCCTTCTCGTCACGCCGTCTTTCCTCCGCAGCATCAACTCCCTTGTGTGATGCCTTGACCCCTAGGGTGTGTCCGTCCAAGACGTGGCCATCCATGACCTTGAGCGCAGCTTCGGCTTGCGACTTGGAGCGGAAATGGACGAAGCCAAACCCCATACTTAATACTTGACCTGGTTTTTTGGGGTCTAGCTTAGTTTTCACTTGTGCCTTGACAAATCCATCCAAAGAGTTGAATGCCTCGGTCAATTGTGCCGTTGTTGTGTCGAAGTTCAAGTTCCTCACGTACAGCGACGACGTGTCTGCGTCATCTTGATCCCCATCCTGCCCAAGGATATCAGTAGCAGACACTTTCTGCACACCAGCAGGTTGATCACTGCCAACTTGCGAGATGACTTGTTGGTCTGCAAACAAATTCTCGGGGGCTTTCTCAAGAAACAAGATGGACGAGCCAAGACGCCTGTAGGAAAGCTTCGCAAATGCAGTCCTGCAAGCCACAGGCTGTGTGAAATGCACGATCGCCATGGTTTTACTTGGGGGCATCAAAACCTGAAGAACATTGCCACCCGCAGCCTCCTCGAAAAGCTTTCGCAGCTCTTCAAGGCTGGTACCAAAGGGGATGTTCTTTACCAGGATTGCTGTGTCTCCTCTCTTTTGGGACTTGAAAGCATCGAGATTTACGCCGTGGGCAGCAAAATAGGCCTTGGTCTCTGTGATGATATGTGTCTCGGCAATCGCCTGTTTCACAGCCGCATCGGTCGAGGTGGGATCGAGCAGCTCTGATTTGGACACGCCAAGCCGATCTGCGGTTGAGCCTAGAACGGCGTCCTGGTTCATGTACAGGGAATTCCAGTTGAAAGTACTGGTAGTAGCTTGCGCCTTTTTCCGAAGAAGGTTTTGCTTTTTCAATGGCAGCTGCGAGATGGCGAACTCGTCCAACTGGGTATCCTTCTTGGGCTGACCAGGGAGAACATGAAGGAGACGGCCCTGGAAAGGCTTGCCATCCGCGTCTTCAAATGCGGAGACTGCAGAAGCAGAGTCCGCAAATGAGACGTGTGCGAATCCCTTACCTTGGCCAGAGGAAGAGACGGGAACGTGGACCTGAAGTGGTGATTAGCGAGACGTGCCCCAAATAATCTGCAAAATTTATTGAGGAGGATGTGTCCTGTGTTCAGAAAGACGAAGCATCTACTAAAATATTCGGCCCGGGTTCTCATCAAATGCCTTGGCATAAGCTGTCCCTATCTGGGGTTCATCACGTAAAGGACGATGTTTGGGAATGTCGGTTTGAAGAAAAATTGAGCTCACCTCTTCAACCTCGCCGTACTTCGCAAAATGTTGTCTGAGTTCAGATTCCGTAGCCTTGAATGGCAGATTTCGGATGAAAAGTCTCGAAGTACGGCGAACTTGTCCTAGTGGACTTTGGTCTTCTGTTTGCTCGGCGACTGGCTTTCCGACAGTCTCCAAGCTTGAAGATACTCCAGACATATCGACGTCCTCTGAAGCCGATGGCTTACCCGTCGGCACTGGCTGCACTGGTTGCACAGGCACTGGGGTCAGATCCAGGTCGTCGGGATCTACCAAGTCAAGCAATCTGTTTGTCCTTTTTCTCAACCAGTCGTCATCTGTCGCATCAGCTCCTTGTGCCGTGCTGACGGCATCATCAACCACTGGTTGCGCAATTTCAATAACGGGAGGCTCTGCTGCTGACTCCGTAGGTAACGTGCCGGGCACGTCCTTTTGACGTTTCGATTTATGGGCTGGAATCTCCTCGTATTCACCGTCGCTCTCCTCTTCGACAGTCACCATGGGTATATCAAGATCTGTGCCTACTGCAGGCTGGCCCATGATACCTTCCAATTTGCTCGAAGATGTCTGGCCCTTGCCCATGACCTCGAGGTACTCCCTCAGCTTAGGGTCGGACTCATCCAAGTCTTCCCTCTTCCTCTTCTTGCTGTTGGCATCTGCTTGGACATCCTTTGCCTTTGGCTCGGGATCAGGCGTAGGCAGCTTGTTGACGAGATGTTGTGCCTTTTGCGCAGTGGGTAGGGACGGATCTGAGATGGGTCTGGCAATTTCGACGGAAATTCTGGACATTCGGATATATGACTTGTTGAAGAATTTGACAGCCTTCTTGGCTTCCGCAGGCGTCTTGTAGCCAACATAACCAATACGTCTCTTGGCGATCAGTTTGAGGTCTGTGACCTCGCGCCCGCCGGTGGTGAAGTGTCTGCGAAAATCGGCTTCGTTTATTGTAGGCGGCAGGTTTTTGACAAACAGCCGTGAAGATTCGTCCATGGCTGCGGCTCGTGTCTAGTATAAGAAAGGCACTCGGTCACCTTAAACAGCAAGTGATACAAGGTGCTCGACAAAATCGAAGAGGTGAATGTGCGGAGGCAATTGAGGTGCATCGTTGGGAAGAAAGAAAACAGAGAAAATACAGTCGGCCTCAGTTGCCGCATTTTTTTTTTTGGCCTAGTGGGTCGCAACCTGCAGTCATTGGCAGCCATTCAACGATGCAGGAACGGGAGACCGGGGTATGATCCCAATCCCCACCTTCCCACCCTTGTCATCGACGTATTGACATGAACGGCCCCCCCCCCCCGGGTGGGTGGG
>JAPEVC010000366.1:0-22895 GCA_027946555.1 Gnomoniopsis sp. IMI 355080 | reverse complement strand
CCCTAAGTACTAGCCACAAAAAAAAAACCCCAGAAAAAAAAAAAAAAAAAAAAAAAGGGAAATCTTAAAACAGTCAATAGAATAACATTCTTGTCTTCTTGTTCTTAATAAGGGTATGGATTTTCATCATCCATCCAATTGTTACGCTATTCACACTGACCACAGCGGGAAGCGGACTGTGGGAGCGACGAATCCGTCGCGCCTGGTCAAGCCCGCCGCAGAGAAAAAGAAGATCAAAAAGAGAGAGGCATGGCAAGATCGCGCTGGACTAATAAGTGACAAGCGCCAAGCATTGGTAGTGGAGGATGCTAGTACTTTTGGTCATTGAGTTCGATGAGTTGGGTAACTAATAAATGTCTAAGTAGCGGTGTCCTCAGGTATTCTGTACACAAATCCACAGTCACTGATTTCCATGAATAGCTATATACTGATCGCATGTCAGTGAGGTTGGCTGGGGATGGCTCGGAATTGGAGGGAACAGTGCGAGAATATGTATATGCAACCACTACGCTGGCGGGTGCGTCATGTTGTAGTCAGTTGTTCTTATGCACTATTAAAGAAGGACCCCAACTCCTGCCAATTAGGTCTGCTCAAGGGCCAGAAACATTCTCTCGTAAAGTGTCGTTCTCTCCCTACGCGACTCACAAGCTCATACCTGGGTATGTAGTGACTGCCTTTGTCACCGCCACCGCGAGCCTTACAGAGCTAAGAGCATGTACTTGCAATTTGATTTGCCCGTCTCCGCGCTACTTCTTTGTACCGCCAATCTCTTGTACTTGCTTAAACTCAGTCGCGGTGATTCCTAGCAGGTTGGCATCCGAATGTTGTACGAAATTTACCCACTCTTGCCATTCAAAGTGTCTAAACTGAGGCCGTTCCCTCTTCAACCTCCCAAAGGGCATGCATATTTCGGATTGCCATTGTGAGGAATGAAGAGTAGTCGGAACTAAGTCCTCATATCGGCATTCATATAGTTGTAGAAGAGCGAACTCGGCAATGACGGCCCTAGCAACGTCGGCTGGTCGCCTTGAAAGCTCCTGTCATCGTCGCCATGTGGGATTACCTGCAGACGTCTTGTCATTGTTGTAGAGGCAACTAGTAGAGGCCATACTTCATTCATATTCCACAGGATGCCATGTCTTGTGTCGCCGCACATTTGTTCACTAGCGTAGGACACGTACCTAGGTACTGGCAATTCGGCTTTCTTCTGGGCCTCGCCCGGACAATGGCGGCCAACGTGGACAGAAGACGAACTCTGGCTGTTGTTACGTTCGACTGCGTTGCCAGCTTGAGGAGACCAGACGTGCTGCGGCTGTGGTGCTGGGAGGCACTGGCTCTTGGCTCTATATTTCAGCTCTACACTCACAACCCGGGCACTCTGAATCAAAAACATGGTCGTTGGGAAAGTTCATTGTGATAGTGTCGTCGGATAAGCTCAATCCCTCGCTGCTATCACTATCGTATTGAAAAACGTCTTTCACTGGTTCTCATCCCTGCAATTTCCTCAGCACATAATTCTATATTCGAACATTCTCGATTCGTGTGGGCTATGGGAGCAGCAAAACGCCGTGGTTAGTGAGGATGAGATGATACACTCCCGCCACATTCGGCCGTGAATCAATGAGCATGATAGCTGACAACCAATGACGCCTGACGATGCAGTGAGTAAATGCCGCATGTAATCCGATATTGCTCTGAGTTTACTTCTCGCCAAGCCGAGGAGTCGCACGATGCCTCGTCCCGGTCGTCACAACACTCCACGACATGTCCAGTCTGGCGCTCCAATGCTTTGCCTGCTCCAGACCGTACTGGTGGGAAAAAATGTGGAGTTTGTGATCCGGCCCCGGTTGGGCCATATTGCATGCTTATGGATTACATAGTAACAAGAAAGAAGCACAGACCAACGAGGTGATGTGGAGTATACACATGAAGGTTAGAGGTATTGACGAGACTCATAACCTTGGAAATGCTACATTGTACAATGAGAGTTTCTAACTCGACGGGGTCACCTCTTTTCGTGTTGCTCCAAGGCGGAAACTTACACCGTCTTGATAATTTGGTGTATGATTCCCAGCTTTCCACGGCGCGTACTTGGGTACAATCTTTCTCGGTACAACAGTATGAAAAGACGTGGAATGGTGCCCGGAGGTGAGACTACACACCTACATACGTCATACTAACCACAGCATAGGTCTCGCAGAGGATAATCAGACATGCGGAGTGTGCGCCTGCACATCTGGGATTGCGCATATATGTGATGAACAAGACTGTGGTCGGTAGACAGGACGTAGGCATAAACATGGCGTTGCGTTCATCGTCGCTGGCGTTGTCTAGCATTCCAGCCTACCGGTGGGTCACACCGTCGATGTTTTGAGGGCGTTAGGTGATTCTGTATGGCGACAAGGGCAGGGCCAGAATGTGCTCATCCGGACCACGCTTGCGCTGCGATTGCAATCAAGCGACGCTATCCAAAGTAAAGTGCTTCTTACTACATAGTAGGTATTCTTACATAATACAAGTCAGTTGAGTGGACGGAAGCGTCTATACCATGTAGGAAGGGACCTCGCGGACCTGGCAGCCTGGCGGGAGGAGGCGATTCGCCCGTGCGGCGGCATCCCTGCAAACTTGCTCACAAGAGCCGCCGAAACGTGCTCAAACTATCGCAGGGCGGGCTCCATCAAGGTCACAACCCAGCCATTCACAATCTTTGCAATGAGTGTGCAGCGCAGAAAAGTGGCACTTGCTCTGCACAGGCCGTGGTCAGCCGAGAGGCCTTTCTTGTCGGTCGTCGTACCCAATCTTGCTCAGTGTCGGAGTGTCAGTGAAAAGCGAAAAAGCTTGGTGCGACCCTTTACATCCGGGGACTGGGGTGTGCCACTCGTCAACCACAAGCGAGTGTCTTGAAAGACAAGCCTCGCCCTCTGGGAATCGGAGATCCAGATCTTGACTATCCTCTCTTTCTCTCTATTCTGGCCGTTCTGTCCTTCTCTCACGCAGATGTCACTGAGCCGCACTCGTCAACGCCGGATTTCGTGACGACATCGTATTCCTCCTTGTAAGAGAGAGACACCCAGACATCCCCATCACCGCCAATCGACAGCCAGTCTCGAAGCCGCCAAAATGGGTCTCCCATGGCTTACCTATCCGCTGATGGCGTACTCCTCGCGCGACCCCGGCGAGTGCACTTTGACGCCGGAGCAATGTGCATACAAGTCGGTCCTCTTTCGGAACTGGTAAGCCACTCTCCGCATAGCCTCCTACACATCTACACACACACAATCGATCCATCCGCCTGACAGTGGACCTCTAGGTACGTAGCAGATCTGGTGTACGGCCGCGGAACCGTCTACTTCTTCCTCATCACGCTCTTCTTCTGCATCTCCGGCTTCTGGGCTCTCAGATATACCCCAGCCGCCGTGAGAGCACGAGCCTCGTGGCACAAGACAGTGGCCGTTTTCCGATTCTGGGCCTACCGACGATATGAAGTCAAGCTTTTGCGATGGCAGACCCCTACCATTGGTGTCATGCTACTCCTAGGCGCCGGCTTCACCTTCTTCACCCTGATGGTGCTGGCGCCTCAGCCATACTACTGGCCAACCACCGCCGCGTTTGGTGACTCGCCGCCCCTGGCGACCCGGAGTGGGTGGCTGGCCCTCGCTTCGATCCCATTCTTAATCATGTTCGCCACCAAGGCGAATATGATCGCGTCGCTAACGGGCGTCAGCCACGAGAAGCTGATGGTGTTCCACACCTGGCTGGCGTGGGCCATTTTGGTGCTGGCACTGCTACACACATTCCCCTTCATCGTGTACAACAAATCCCAGAATATGTCGGCCGAGATGTGGAACACCATGTCGTACTACTGGACCGGTGTCATTGCGCTGCTGGCCCAAGCCTATCTGACATTCATGTCTATTCCGAAGCTCAGGTTAGTTTATTTTACTTGATAGTTTACCTTTCAATCACTCCCCGGCACGAAGGACGCCGAAAAGCAATGGATATGACCTAACCTCGTCTAAAAACATATAGGAACCTCTGTTACGAGTTCTTCAAAGCAACTCATTACCTTATGGCCATTGTCTTCATGGTCTTCATGCTCATTCACTGCGACTTCACGCTCACCTCGGTAGATTACTTCATTGTCGCCGGCTGCCTATACGCCGCTTCATGGAGTTACTCACAGATGAAGACCTACTTTGATCACGGCATTCGCCGCCGAGCGACAATTACATCCGTGTCCGACCACTGTCTCCGCGTAGACATCCCCGTGGGTCCCTTTACCCTGTGGAAGCCCGGACAGCACATGTTCCTGCGATTCCTATCGGTCGGCGCCCATGCCCTTACAGCACACCCCTTCACCATCTGCAGCCTGCCAGACAGCGACAAACTCATTGGCGAGCCTAAATCGGTCATGACTTTCTACGTGAAGCCCCGCGGCGGTTTCACCGGTCGTCTCGAAGCAGCCGCTGCGAAGGCTGGCGGGAGGGTCACGATGCCAGTGTTGCTGGAGGGTGCCTATGGTGGCTTGCACGGCCGCCCGTTGACCGAGTACGACCGCGCACTGGTGGTGGCTTGCGGCTCCGGCGCGGGCTTCTCACTGCCCTTCGTCATGGAGTGGATTGCTGCCGCGGCACGCGTCTCGCAGTCGGATGGTGTGAAGGTGGTGCCGCCCAAGAAGATGACGGTAGTAATAGCGACGCGGGACGTCAGCATGGTACAGTGGTACGAGGCAGCTTTGACCGAATTCCTGCACACTCAGATGTTGGAGATGCCCCAAGGGGTTGTGGAGGTGATTGTATATCTCACATCCGAAGCCGAGTCTGCCAGATTAGACGCAAAACGCTCCTCGGGTTCGGATGATGGCAAGATCGAGACGCCAGAGTCTGGAATGGACCTTGGACTTAGGGTCTTGACAGGTCGGCCTGATCTATCGGCAATCGTCCGCGAGTTTACCCTGGAGAGTAGTGCGTCGGTTGGCATGGCCGTGTGTGGGCCATCCTCTGTCCTTCAGGCCGTTCGGAATGAGGCTGCTGAGGCTGAACTGAGGATATTGAAATCCGGCCCGGGCGCGAAGGAGGTCTATCTATACTCTGAGGTTTTTGGGTGGTAACCATGGTGAACGTCCACGAGATTACAGTAATACGTAGAAACATAGATATGAGACCATGACTGATTCAACCTATAACCTATTGTTCTTCCCGGGAAGTAAATCATATCTCTTCAATGTGGTACCATTCAGTAGGGCCAAAATCTGTGGGGGACTTGGCCATGTAGGCTAACGGTTGACTATGATATTCATAATATTCGAAGCAAAGATCACTTGTGAGCAGTGAACTGGTTCTCATGCGGGTGTCGGAGCACACCAAAGTATGTGCTTGCATAATCACTATGCACGCTCGATCCACGGCCTAGTGGCCCCCGCCCAACGGTGCAACAGCCCAGCAGACACTGTATCCTGCCTGGTAGGCAAGAATTGGCCCACTTTAGAAGCAACGACGCAGAGGCCTATATAAGTGGGTATATATAGTCGAGCCGGCCCATAACCATGATGACATGCGAATCAAAGCCTGTACGTTTGATTGGGTATTGCCAAAGACATCTTCAAAGTTGAATAGGGCGTAGTACGCCATGCTTCAAATCCAGGCCATCAAAAGGCCTCAAGACAATTTGGGATATACATGCCTACCGAGAAGCAGTTCCCAATAGATATAAACGCCTAGTCTTCCCAAAGCGAAAATGCAGATGAATCTCGGAGCTGCGACTCTTTTCATCAGCAGGACCTCCACTGCAAGCACACTCAACTCAGGCTGCAAACTATGCAACCCTCAGATCTTTATAATGCAGGTTCTTAGTCCATTTGGGCAGCTTGCGATCCCGTTCATATATGAAGCCGCAATTATTGCATAATGACTGTAATACACCGTTAACAATAGGCTGGGCAAGTTTGATCGGGGGGACAAGAAAAAAAAAACTCACCCTTGGTCCATGAGGCCCATCACGAACAGCCCAGACACTCGTGCCCCAGATGTGACAGTGGGCACAACGCCAGCTGAAGCGCTCATTATCGGTCAGCGTGCCACCACCACCGTAGCCTCCCCCGACATCAGGGGTGAATCTTCCGCCCGGCGTGCTTGCCCGCGCCACCGGAGATAAACTCCTGAACCTGCGCTTCTTCTTGCTCCGCTCGCCGCGACCCATGCGCTCTTCCTCCTGCTCGATCAAGCCAGCAAAGCCAAAGCCCGTGGGCACACCACCGACCATGCCCGTGTTGCTGGAGAAGCGCGCTGTCTCTCTCCGCAAGCGCCTGATCTGCCGCTCACGATCACCCTCGCGCTTTTCGATTTCCTCCTTGCTAAGGAGTTCGATCTTGGGCTCCCACTCGTCCGCGAGGTGTTCCGGGTCGTAGCGCCAGCCGGCGCGCTCCCCATGAGCGGTAATGGCTGCATCGTTGGGAAAATCGCCGACATTCATGGCGCTCGCGCCGACCCAGCCCGAGATCACGCCACCAGACTCACATGCTTCCTTCTTCAGCCGTAGAGTAGCCTCATAGATGGCGTGTGTCATGGCAGGGACCCATTCACCTGTGAGACCGAGATCGGCGCACGTTTGCTTCGAGAAGGCCTCGGCTGTTCCTGATGGGTGCAGGAGTGACCATTCGAACTTGTCCGAGTATAATTGGTTGCCGAGATTGATGGTCAGGTTGATGATGCAGCGGTAGGTGTCGTCTGGGTTCAAGTCGTCCGAGTCGGCTGAGACGTGCTCGGCAGTCGCAGTGACCTCGGCCGCAGGCTCGGTGACTGGAGCCGAGGTGGCAGTTGGGCCAGGCGTGGAGATGGAGAGCCTCGAGGGTGTCGCAGGTACGTGAGACAGGACGGTTCGCGCAGGAGTATCGACACCGTTGTAGGTGGAAGCGGGCGGTAGGGGCGTCGCAGGTATGCTCGAGCCGTTCTGTCGGGGAGCGGGCTCGGTGGAAGTTGTGTGAGAGTGGAACAGAGGGTGTAAGGCGACGCCAGCATACTCTTCGAGCTGTGTTCGAATCTGCTTGCTGATCTCGACGACGAATTGTGGTCGGTAGGAGGGAGGCAGGTCAAGGTCCTGGACGAGGGTGGTAGCGAACTGGTCTGTCGTGATGAGGGTTTCGTGCAGATTCCACAAGAAAGTGTCCTTGAGCTTGTAGGGAAGAGTCATTTCGCCCATCCTGTACTGCGGCGCGTTATAGTCGGTGCCGGGCAGGTTTTGAGGGGGGAGGGGATGTTGTGGCTGGGGGATCCAGGCTGGAATGTCGAGGTCGATGCGAATGGGAATGAGGGTGAGAGGAAGAGCGGCCTGAGCGTAGTTCTGGGTATCGGAGAGGCCCTGCTTTGATTTGTTCATCCAGTCGCGGTAGATGCCGGGCATGTCCACGGGTTGTGAGGTTTCCTTGTTGACCTTGTCGCTCACGTCGACCTTGTTGGAGCTGTCTTCGCGTCGCAAGCTGCGCAGGCCTGTGGGACGGCGTCGGTCGTCCGAGTCAGAAGCCTCGATATCGTAGCCATCCTCGGCATAATTGATGATGGTGGTGCCGCGTTTTGTGGTGCGAGAGAGGGGCCCAGCGGGCTGGGACGAGGGTAGGACTGCGGTGAGAAGGGAGTTGTTGTAGGTGCGCAGGCGAGGCGCGTAAGTTGAGAAGAAGGCCTGGGGCTCCTCCTTTCCAGACGCCATTGTGCTGGAGCTCGTTGATGTAGTGCTGCGACAACAGAAAACAACGATGGACAGATGGAGACGGGCTTGCGGTCGCAGACGCAGATTAGAGGCAGGGAGGGAGGAGGGAGGATCGGCTGGCACTCTGCCCCCTCGGCGGGGCCTGCAGAGATATAGAGAAACTTTGGAACAGGGTTCGAGATGTATAAGCTCGGACAGGACAAGTCGAAAGGTCCAACGGATTGATTCTCGGGTGTCAGCGTGGTTGATGTGGTGTGTGTGGATGGGGATGTGGATGTGAAAGGTAAATATCAATGGCAGAGGTGACAATTTGCAACGGTGCTTTTTTTTGCTGCCCGCTCGCCCTGCGTGCAAGCGTAGGCGCAAGGTTGCTTGCTCTGCGCTATCGCGTCCACCCCAACTCAAGTCGCGCCAAGGATTCGCTAGGTACCGTGGATGGGTACCTACTACCTCTGTATATAGTGCAGCGGTACAGTATTCCGTACCTATCACTGGTAGATTTAGGGAGCTTGGACCACCTACAACTTGCCCCTGTTAGGGCCATGGATGCGCATCTCAAACCCACCCCCCTCCTCCTCTTCCTCGTCTCCTTTAAGCTGCCGCTTATTGCAATTTCACCAGATGCCTTCAGTAAGGGAAACAACACAATTGTCAGTGCACAAGCACATGACATGAGTTAAGACATCAGTTTCTATTTACAGTCCCCATTTGCTTCTCGTCTGGGCTGATATCTCTTCTGGGTTCTCCACAACCCTTCTCGATGCTCCGTCACCACTAGCAATACATTTCAGCTCATACACCCTCTCATCTGTAACATGATGACCAATGTGTCCAGTATCCAACTAAAGTTCCAATAAATCCTCATATGCATCATGGTTTATGTGACCTGCAGAAAAGTTAGTACATGTCCTTCCATCCACGAGGCTGTTATCCAGCCATACTCTTTGCCTGCTTCCACTCCTCCATCCAAGCCTGCACAAACGCAACCTCCTCTGCCTGTACATCCTTGATCGTTTGTGGCGGGAGAGTGGCTGTTGTCTCATTGGGGAATAAGCCATTCTCATCCCAGTGGTGCACAGCCGCAGGGATGAGATGGAAAGGCTCATCCGTTGTTGACTTCCGTTCAGGCAGCCCGATTGCATGCGGCGTTGCCTGGCGCCATGGATCGTGCTCGCCGTCAACGATTGCCAGCCGTGGATATGAAAAGTTGAATCCGCCCCACCGGTTGATGCGCTCTACTTGCGACGGCTCCGTAATGTTAAAAGCGGCCTTACATATTGTCGACGTGAAGTTGACGTCCACCAGACGTGATATCAAAGGCAGTTGGTCCTCAGGCACTCCTGAGCCTGTCTGTAAATACCCCCATTCGAAGCAGTATTGGTAAGGCCAAGAGCGCCACACTTGGCTGATGTCGTCTTGCTTGTAGTACGTCTCGTTGAAGTTGGTGAAGCATGAGTCCTGTGACTGTCCCTGGCAGCTACTGACCTTGCTGTCGTTCGTGTAGCCGATGAAGTTCAGCACAGGTGTGGCCAGTATGTCAACCTCATTCGCATATCCGGCCATATTCAGGAGGTCGACGACGTCGTCCCGCTTAGCCTCCGTGGCACTGTAGACGATGCTGCTGTTGCTGATAATGTCACAGTACTGCCCGTAGTCTGTCGAGTTCAAGGCTGGGTCCCAATTGGTACTCTGTAAGCCACTGATGCCACCCCCTGACACGGTGGCCGCGAAATCGTCACTGCGGGTGAGATTCCCAAGGCCAAAGACATCCTTGAGCTTCTGTACGTACTCTGTGCCGTCCTTGCCTATCAGGATATTGTCGATCACGTTGGTAATCCTGGCCGTGAAGTTGGCGCAATCTCCGGGCGCGTAAATTCGCGCCGCTTCATAGTACTTCCAATAGTCATAGATGGCCTCGGTGACGCCTGAGCTCGAGATGGCTCCCCAGTAGACATCCGGGTATGCCTTCCGCAGGATCGCCACGAAAGCACCAGCATAGCTTCCGCCGTAGGCAATGTACGGAACATTCGGCGAGGTGAGGTTCTGATCCTCAAGCCCCTTGAACTGGATATTCTTTGCAAAATAGACCATATCGGCCATGGCTTGATCGGTGGTCAGGAACCGCATGCTCTGAGTGCTAAGGTCGGATCCTGGAAAGCTTGTGCCATAGTACCGATGCTCGAGGATGACTCCGAGGCCCCCAGTGGCTCTTGAGAGGATGTTGACAATGCCCTTCTGAAGGAACGGCAGGCGGTCCACCCCCGAGGTCTCTCCGCCCTGCAGGACAATGACCGGCCCGCCCTCTTGGTAATAGGTTGCATCGAACCAGTACCGCAGGTTGAATGTGTTATTTGACTGGAGGGTCCTTTTCAGCAACAGTTACGATAGCCAAGGCCAGGCAGGAAAAGACGTACGTGAGGCTCATAGATGGAGTCGTTGTGGAAGTGGTCAATGGGCACGGAGAGGTTGTGGGCGGGATACAAGAGGCTGGGATCCGTGTCCACAGTCTCGGCATCACCAGGCTGCATACCAGATAGTCGACCGTATTTGCTCTCGAGAGATGCAGCGTTTGCTGCGATATTCTGCAAGTCACTGATGGTGAACCTGGTCTGCAGTGCCTCGACCACACCAGTGGCCAAAAGGCTCGTCCAAAGACTCTTCCACGCCATGCTGCGAGGGCTTTTCGGCGGGGCAGCAGGATCTCGAGACTCGAGCAGGAGGTGCAAATGGCACCCCGGCGACGTGTCGTTGATGAGGGGCGTGAACTCTGAAGTCAAAAGGAGGGTTCAGACTTACCAAAAGTTGTATGACACCACCACTTGCAAGGAAAATGTTGTTATCTGACACGCAGGCGGCTAAACCCACCTGGCAGAGCAGCCAGAGCAGTTACCAAGGTCGCTGCTGTCCGGGTGAGATGCTATCACACGCTTTTGGTGTGGCTGCATGGGGAAGGTGGCAGCACACCGTAGCACATCAATTGCAACTGCATCATGGCGCATGGGTCTGTGCAAGCTCGGCAAATACCGAGAAACTCAGCGAGGAGCCAGCCACCTTGACCCCTCTCTCATTACCTCTCTCACACTCAATTTCTCACTCACTCACTCACTCACTCACTCACTCACTCACTCACTCACTCACTCACTCACCCTCACCACACTCACCCTCACACCTCTCTCTCACTGCATATAACCAAGATCACACATCAAATCGCACGAATACGACCAGGACCCACCTAAACAATCGGAGACCACAAACGCGTTTACGTGCATCATGCCTTGTACTTCAATTGGAACTGAACTTTCAGTAGTGGCCACTTTGGCAGAGCAGAATAAAATCCAGGGCATCACCAGCAAGACAAACATGATGAAGACAGAGCAAATTCGATGTTGAAATAGCGCATCGAAGAACCTTTTCCCAGAGACGACTCAGAGTACCTTCTTTCCAAGCACAAGTACTTCACCTAGGTAGTCCATTTCATCTGGCAAAAGGGCTTCTTGTTTTGTGTAAGATCTCGAGGAAGAGAAACTAGACGCTAGATAAATAAACAAGTAATTAAAAAAGGGGCCAAGAAGATAAACTGACTACCTTCCCAAGATACCCTACCGATAGTAGGCGAGCGTTTGGAATATTTGTAGTTATTAATTGGTCATTGGCCCTGTCCAACAGTAGGTACTGTCATAGCATACTCGGACCGGTTCAATTTAGTTTGAATTGGTGGTAAAAGTTTGGAAGCACATGAAAAGTTTGTAAAAGGGGGGAGAATTGTATATAATAAAGTTATCTTTGATCTAGTGGATCGTTACGAGGATATTGAATCATCCGAGGTTGACAGATGCCACCTGAGTCAACTAATTCAATGGAATTAACTCGCTGGGGGGGGGGAACTTTCTCGAACATTTCTCTAACTCACAGATACCACCTGCACATAACCCAAAAAGTCTGCATTGCTCTTAGAATGGAATGGCACTGGGATGTTGCTATGTAGAGCTGTGAATGCGAAACGGGGTGGAGTGGGGAGAACGCGACTAAAGCCGAATATATATCTTTCACCTAATCATGGAGGGGTGAAACATTGATTACGGACAACTTTATTTATAGACAAGCGTCTTATGTGAATGGACCGAGTCCTTCACTCCCCTTTCTACCTGCATACTGCCATTATTGCCAAGTGAGGCACATAGGTCTTCGTTATTCACCTATCAACTAGCCTCTTAGAACCTGATAAGGCGGGATACCTAGGCACGGACCGTTATCTGTGCCCCCAGAGAGGTTTGTTGCTCGGGGATTCTGACACAGACAGCGGGCGCCCATTGCTCTCTTTTCTTGGTAGTACCAGAACCTAGGGACGCGGGATCTTGAAACCTTTGCAAAAGCCACAGTACCAACATTCGGCTGGAGTGTTGTGACTGTCCAGGCGCCCACTTTCCCGATTACCATGGTACCGGCAATAATCTCTGCAGTCTTCTGTGTAAGAGCCAAATTGAGAATGCTGCGCGGTCAGGCCATTTTGTCTTTGGACAACCATGGAATTGCATCACTTCAAGAAGGCTGCTCGTCGAAAAAACATGTTCGGAAGCTAAAGATTGTCAAGGTGGCTGGAACATTCTGAAAAGCATGCCGAGCTATCGATAGGCGCGGACACGAGTATATTGAATTTCATTTAGTGGAGGCTGTCAAAAGTCTTGATCAGGGCTTGATCAGGGTATAAATCAAGCTGGGACTTGTCAAATCGAGGCTGAGAACTTGTCTGACCGGCCAGTCGCGACGTGACGGGCTGGCCACCTATCCACAAGTCCACAATTTAGCTAAGTGCTTGGCCTTGTGACTTTGGTTTCAAGCTTGTCCATTCCTGCCAGTCCAATCGTGTACGTATTTGGTCGCAGTGCACATGCAAAGCTTGGCATATAAGTTGTGCTTCTAAGTTAGGATGGGGGCCACCGGTGAACGGATCAGGCTGTCCCACAGCGTGCACCAAGAGTCATGATCCTAGCTGGTGAGGCTCGCTTCGATGCCCGTAAAACCTTCAGCCCCTTTGCGTCTGATTATCTACGCGAGACCTCGGAAATCGTCACTCAAACTTCATGTTGTTACCACTTCAAGACCTGTAACTCGGTCCTTGAGTCCCCAGCTACTTAGGTACAACTGGTCAATCCAGCCTTTTGAGATCGCGAGGCTATGATACTAACCGGTCAGTGCATCAAAAGATCTCCAGGTGGCTGCAGAAAGAGAGCCAAACTCGTGATCTTGTGTCGTTCCGTGTGAGCCTCATAAACTTGCAGCGTTGCTCGCATTGAATAGCGACAACCCCTGAGCGCCAAGAGAGCGCGCTTACCGGAACAAACGGCAGGAAGATCTTGAGGACCAAAACGCATGACTCCATCGACCGTACCAAAGAATGGGTTTTCGGAATGAGAGCTGTACCTTACTTCTAGAGTGGGCTACTATGAGTCTGCCGTAAATTCAAACTCATAACCCTGGATCGTGGTCTGTCACACCCTCTCGCCAACTGACTCGTTCCTCTGCTGCTGGTCGGCGCTCCCTAAGTCCCGGGTATTTCTCCTTCCTGTGTCATTTCTCTCCCTAAGTTGTCCGAAGGGAAAGCCCATGTTCTTTGATCTCCTGAATCTCTACTGTCCTGAGTCTCTTGATGATCGCTTCACACGCAATCTTCGTACTCTCCTCAAGCCATGCGCGCTGGTTGCGCAATAGGCTCTGAACGCTCACCATAGTCACTCTTTCCTGCTCACCACCTATTGAGCCGACCTGCACTGCGGACTGCCCAAGTCTCAGACTGCTCGCGTCCCAGAATACCTTGGCCTGACTCTTTAGATCGACGTCAATCTGTACCTGCACCTGAAGCGACCAGTTCTCTGAGTCCTGTCAACCTTCACACACAATCAACAACAAGATGGACGAAAGGAACGAGGGTACCCACCAGGGCAGGAACACTTATCTCCACGACATTGAGCTACAAGAATCTCCGATAACCAGGGAACACAACTTTCACACGGGTATGCAGGATATAAGGACAAGTCCAAATATGACTAGACAAGACCGACATGTCTCGACATCGGGCTCAGGTCTTGAGCCAACGAAGCCAGCTATGGTGTGGGAGCGGCCAGATTACAGCGACCTCGAGGTCTGTGCTTCGATACCGCCAACATGGGACAACGACAAAATGCCAGTGGTGGTCGAGTCGGATGAGAAGATAGAAAATCGTAACGGTATGGGCGGTACCCCTCTGTCCCCTTACCTCACCGATCCTGTTCCAGCATACTCTGCCCATCGTACGTCCGCACAGAGTCAAGCTCCCCTCGCCAAAGGCGACTACTCGGACTGGGAGCATCAAAACACAGCGCCTGCGAAAGGGGAGAAGAGAATATTCGGCGTCGCCATGAGCAAAAAGAGGCTGTCTGTCGTGGGCGTCGGGGTCTTGGCTTTCATTTTGATCCTCCTGGCTACTGTGCTAGGTATCACATTGACCATGAACATTGTCTCCAGGCAACGAGGCACAGGTTCATCTAGTTCATCCAGCCTACTGCTTGAAAATTCCGGGCTCGCCGCGCTAAATTGGACTGAAACAACCGGTACTGAACGATCTGCTGTATTCTACCAAGACGCTGCAAATTCAATAATGGTGGCGCTACGAGATTCAGTCAGCAACGAGTGGACACAGAGCAACGTCACTGCAGCAATCATGAATAACACTGGAGCGAGTCGACTGGATGTACTATCCGGCACGCCGTTGGCCGCCGTCACGAACCGATACCAGGTCAGCCTGTACTATCTCACGACCTCACACAGCGTTGCGGAGATATGGACAAGCGATATTGTGGGCGAAGTCTGGTTTGCAGGTGCTTTGCAAACAAGCCTGAGTCCGCTCACCGCGATGAACGGATCGTATCTTTCGGCATTTTGGCAGATCTGCAACAACTGCACCAACTCGCTCTACACATTGTTCCAGGACGATAGCGGAGAACTTCAAATGGCCAACCTGACGAACAATGCCTGGTCTTTTGCGACCGTCAACGCGTCTTCCTCACTCAACGGCACAGGCCTCGCGGTTCGTCCATTCACAGAAGACGGAGGAGTAGGGACGTTTGGAACGGATCCGGGCGCCTTGCGGCTGTACTCCTTTGATGACGCGGGACTTCTGGAGCTCAAAGAGGGCCCAGCAACCAACTTCACTTGGGAAGAAGATAATGCCAGTGAGTAGAGAACTAACAATACAGACACCCATTTATACTATCAATCTGATGCTAATGATCTTGTCAGGTGCCGCCTTCATCGATACGTTAGAAACAGATCCCAATCCGGAGCTGACAGCAATATCGTATGGTCAACATGGCTTGACCAACGTGCTGGTAAACTACCTCGCTCCTGGTGGATCAATTATGTCCTATGTGTATAACGGCAGCACGTGGACAAGCGGCCAACCAAGTCTTACCGGCGGTTCGACAAATTTCACCGCTATCGCGACGGCACAGAATATGTATGTTTATGGGAGCTACAACGGGAGCATATACGAGTATCAAGTTGACTATACGAATCCTTTGAAATGGACAGAGAAGAGTACGGTGATGGCCTCTTGAATCAATGCATTGGCGTCGGAGCATAGAGTAGCGCGGCTCATGGGCAGAAGGGGGCTCATTGGCACGAGAATGTGCTAGCAATTATGATATGGGCCAGTATGTGTAATTATATGTAAGAGTGTTCACCAGTCAAAAGATATCCATTGAATTGTTCTTTGATTAGCAAGAAAATTCACATCAGCTTGTCTAGTCTTTTCCCCCTCATCTACGCCCCCCCCCCTCCTTTTTTTTTTTTTTTTTGGTGGGTGTGTGTGTGTGTGTGTGTTTGGAAAGCTTCACAATCGGGCATTGAATTAATTCTCAATGCCGTCGCACTCGGCAGATACATGTTCTGCCTATCTAGGTACGTAATAGCTGGTTTAATTTGAGTTTACCACGACTCAGAAAGAGCATTACTGTACGAGAGCAATCTCGTAGGTAATATTGGAAATCGATGTCCACGTGCAGAAAATTCTCCTTCCTTCAAACCAACTCAGCGGATGTGCATATAAGCTATGCTCTACTCGGGTCCAGCTTGTTTGTACCAATTTGCCTCTGCGCAGGATTAGTGGAGATTTAGCCTAAGCCACATCAACGGCCCCGGCCCGGGCCCGGACATCAAAGTCCATGTGCTATGTTCCCCGAATTTGATAGGCCATTGGCGCCTTAACCGATGCTAGGGTCTATTCGCTAGAGCAATCCGTAGGCATCATCAGCCATCATTAGGTGAGGGGTTAACTGGACGATGCGGGAGACCCATTTCGATATTTAAGCTTTGTGTAGCCGTGCGCTTGGAAGGGAAATATGGGATGGCAGACCAGTCAGTCTGTGCGCCAAGCCTGTCAGCCAAGTCACATCTATTGTTACAGTGCTTGACGCTACCTACGTGGGTTATTATTATATGATGATGTTTCGTCTTCCAGCTACCTGTCCTACGGTGGCTGTCGCTGTTCTCATAACTCTGTGCCGCGCCATTCCCGTCACTGACTCTCCTGTTGCCGGCTCGACGACAGCAGATATCTTCCCTCCTGCAAGCAGTATGTATAACCCGCCTCGTTCCCCCAATCAAACAAGATCCTTCGCCGTTTCTCATGTTCCACTAAAGTGGACTAACGAGCTTGCTCATATATATAGCTACCGTCAACTCTAAGCTTTTTCCCCCAGAATCTGTGGTAGGCTATCCTGCTACGACAGTCACTGGAGTCGAACCAGCACTGGCAGAGACGGCGGCGGCGTACCCGTATGCTACAGGACCAAGCAACGAGTTCCCTCTTGTTGCGCCTGTGCCCCATGGAGAATCCGAGTCCTCGAGCTTTGACATCAAGAGATATTGGGGCAACCTGTCTCCTTGGTATTCTGTCCCGTCTTCTGACTATGGTCTTCCTGACACTAGCCCTTTGATCCCTTCTGGGTGCGATATAGTTCAATTGCACCTCCTCTACCGCCACGGCGCTAGATATCCAACTGAAGGCGCTGCGCCCGCGACTTTTGCCACAAAGATTGCCAATGCTACCAAGACGGGCGGGTTCACGGTAACGGGTAATCTGAGCTTCCTCGCAGATTGGACTTACAAGCTGGGTGCTGAGCTGCTCACCCCATTCGGACGTTCCCAGAACTTCTTGCTTGGACTAGAGCACCGGCAGCTGTATGGCAAGCTGCTCAACAATTTCACTGAGCAAGGCACACTCCCAGTGTTTCGCACCGAGTCCCAAGACCGCATGGTGAAAACTGCCAACAATTTTGCTGCAGGATTCTTTGGTGTACCTGAGTATCTAGATGAAGTCAACATTGAGATCTTGGGTAAGGCACTGAGCCCATTACCCCTTTGGTACTAAAGATGTACCATTGACTCTGGGAGCTCCACATCCGGAAGACTTTTGCTTCTGTGTCCATAAGCTAACATATTCCCTACTAGTGGAGAGCGCGGGTTTCAATAATAGCGGTGCCCCATATGAGACTTGCACAAATGCTGATGTGGCTTCTCGCGGGGAGATTGGCTCGACTGTGGCGACTGCGTTCGCGAAGAATGCGTTCAACGATACACTTGATCGATTGAATTCTCAGGTTAGACTAAGCCTATCTCCAGTCGAGGGATAAGCTCGAATGATTGTGGTGCAGAGGAGCCAGCTAATTATATTTAGGTTACGGGCATCACTTTTGATTCGACTGATGCTGTCGCTATGCTACAGCTTTGCTCCTACGAGACCGTTGCACTGGGCTACTCCGCCTTCTGCAGCCTCTTCTCACAGCAGGACTACCTTAATTACGAGTATTATTATGATTTGGTACCTATTTTGCCATTGTACTTCACACTGAGACGCGTAAATGTTGACATTGGCCTTTGCAGTCTTTCTATTATAACAACGGACCCGGCTCTCCAGTCTCTGCGGCTCAGGGCAAAGGATACCTCCAAGAATTTGTGGCCCGCTTCACTGGCAAGTATCCCACAGCTGATTCGGCCTTGAACGAAACCTTCGACGACAATCCGACCTACTTCCCTTTGAATCAGTCTATATACGCGGACGCCACCCACGAGGTTGTTGTCCTTGATACACTGACTGCATTCAATCTGACCGCCCTGTTCGCGGGCGAGCCCTTGTCCGTCACTGGTAATAAACAAGAGAACACGTTTGTTGCCAGCAAAGTTGTACCATTTGCTACCCACTTTACCGCTCAAGTCTTGGAGTGTCCAGCCTACCAACCTACCAAGCAAATTCGCTTCCTTGTGTCAGTCCTTCCCACCACCAACGTCGAAATATGGGGGAAAAAAAGGAACCGGGAGCTGTTGCTGATCAATCTCCAGGAATGACGCTGTGGTTCCAATTAACGGCACATATGCGGGATGTGATTATGATGCGGACGGGCTCTGCTCGTTTGACAATGTGGTGTCTGTCCTGCAACGACGGATTGAGGAGATTGATTATGACTATGACTGCTTTGTACGTACTGCTTGGCACTCACCAAGTACAACTCCCGCATTTTCGACTTTGTACCCTGAGTGCATATATTTTATTCCACTGCATCCCCAAAATCGCTCCCGGACTTGGGCATGCTGTAGGTATTGAGCGATGGGGGTTATCAGCTAACAATGAACGTAGGGGAATTATACGGCGAAGGCTGGCGTTGACTACAACGGACGGGCTCCAAAGTAAAAGATAAGTAGACGAAAAGGTTGGATGTTATTGTGGAGGTCACCTGAATAAGAGCAGGTGGTGACATACGTTGAATTGAATCTCTATCCTTCATTGGCCAAATCGATCCCAAGACAAGGTGTTCACTGCCTTCCTAGCTGCTTGAGCAAAGATGCCTATGCACTGGTTGGTCTTCGGCATATTGAAGCTGTTTCTGTCATCGATCATGGCACTGTTAGGTATTAGACTAGTCCCTAGTAAGGAAGCCTCGGGTCTTTGATCCCTGTATTACTGATATATGACTCTCATAGTGAAGCATCTCCTTACATCGATGAGCACCTGAGCAACATCTGCACAAACTCATGCGGCCGGATGTCCCGCGTGCGAAGTCAGCCATGCCTCATCCTCTGTTGTGATGCTTCCCTTCATGTCTTCATCCGTACTCGCTGAGCTGGAGTGGTGAACCGTTACTTGGAACTCCCGGGTCCTCTGTATCCCTTCTTGTGGCACGTCGGTTCCCCTGTCGCCAGCACGGGGTCCTGAGACCGAGGCACGAATCCTGGACTCTGTAAAGGTCTTGAGACCAAGGTCGCGTTCGTTGTTATCGTACTCGCGGTTGTGTTCTAGCGCATTCGAATCGTTGGCATGAGGTGTGCTGCTGTGGTGGAAATACGCATCCGCCCGTCCGGTCCGGGCAAGTTTGACAATGAGGGAGGCCATCGTCATCTCGATGTTCATTTTGGACAAATAGACAACCGGATGGAACAGAATGAAGACTTCTTGGTTGGGTAACGACATGAGCCCGATTAAAAGAACCTAAGAATGCGAGCTTGTGTTAGTCTTGTGGTGGCGGCCCCGGGGGGGGGGGCGGAATTGTCCTTGGTTTGTGTTCTTTTGCAAGCGTTGTTAGACTCACATCCAATAGCACAGAGATTGTCATCAACCTGGCGTTGAATGACACCAGAGGTTCGTATTTCTTCAGACCGTATTGGTCTACAAGCCGCTGCTTGACAACCCTCAGGAAGTAATAGTTCAAGGCGGCATCAACCAAACAGATAAGCACTTTCGAAATACGGTCCCAATACTTGTTGATGTTGACATATCTGCAAGACGGTCAGCACGGATAGGACGAGGGCAGGGCTGCAGGAGTCTTGTGGCAAAACTTACGTCTGGCTCACGGGAGGTTCTATGTGTGCAGGAATGAAGATACAAAAGACGGCGATGTTGATAGCGGATATGAGCAAGGCCGTCCCCCATTTCAGCTTTCGGATTGTCTTTTGTGTCTCAGATATGACTTTGACTGAAGTTAGTGGGATTTTCTTCTTGCTATGGCAGTCGAGGATTCGAAGGTGTGGGAAGTCGACTCCAGAACAGGTAGCAACTCACTGGAAATCCGATTTATAATAATTTGCATCAAAAGCTGGATCTGAAAAACCCACGCAAGGAGAATAAAAAAGAAGACAGGGACGCTAGGATAGAAGAGTTAGCTGTCGTCGACCCAGCATCCAGTTGTGTTGCATTGGGCTCACGTTGCTGTCAAAACCCCTTTGAAGAAAAGAAAGCCCAAGACTAATATTACGACATTGGCCAGAAGCTCTCCCCAGACCATGGCAATGTACGGGCTTCGTCGCGGATTCTTGCTCCGCCTTGTCTGCTTGATGGCCTCCCAGACCGTCAAGAATCCGAAGCCGAGGGAGAAGCCAACGGCAATGGCCCCGACCGTCTCGTCTTTCCCATCATCGAAGGTGTTGGTGCTTGCCATGGGGCGTGCGTTGGAGGAAGTACGCAACCGCACAGGTGAAAGACACAGTAGGGAGCGGTCAGCATACAGGAGGATGCAAAGTGGTGCATGTCGTCCTCGATTCCGAGGGTTCCGCAGCCCTTTTGACAATTGCAAACAGTAATCTGGAACTTGGGACACACTACTATTGATCTGACATGGCGGAGCCAGCAGGCTGGCAGGTCCAAACGCACATGGCGAACCTTGTTCATTACGAAATAGTTCCACAGCGACCCCTGATTTTTCTTGCTGAGTAACTACCCAGCCCGTATGTCGTGGTTATATTTCTGTCTGTTAGTGCCGAGCGATGTGGGCTTTCCTCTGGAGACCATCAATGCAATTTGCAACAGATTTCGCTAATCAACCGGCTGGGCCATCTTGCCATCAATGTGGCTTGCTCGGGCGGCGGAAGTGGGCCGAAAGCAGTCTTCATCGCGATGCTTGCCATTTTCCGGGCCATTACCTAGGTAGGCAATTTAAGTCACGATTTCATAGCTAGCTAGCTTCTAAGCCAATGACCTCTGCACAGAACACAGGAAGCGGAGTTGTAACATGCAAGAAGTCCCACGCAACCTAAAACACCCTCTGACACTGACAGGTCTGTACCTGGGTATTTACCTAGGTGGGTAGGTAACAATCAGTATTGGTCCTCGCACGTGTTCCTGGATTAATTTGAGTATAAGTACCTACCCAGGCCTATCACGCGGTGTTACCAAGTCGCTTGCTTGGTCCTTGGACGCGCTCATCTTGGTCTTCTTCAAGATCAGTCACGTATTGGTCCAAAACTAGCGTATTACCATACTGAATCAATTTTTTCTTCTTTCATATTTTCTTTTGTTTTCCTCTCAAAGGGGTCCGATCGCTTCGGATGGCCTTAGGTGGCCGGGTGGATGCGATTTCGACAATGGTTCGAGCTATGATTCGACGATCTCCTGAAGATCTTATATACTACTATGACCGGAAATGCTACGGAGACAATGGGCCCAATGCGCTGGGTCATTGGTGTCCTCCCCTGCCTGCCTAAGTACCTCGGTACGTACTGGGTAGCACGCAGTATGCAGACTGGCAGGATGACCGCGGAAGCAGGCCGGAGCATAATCTCCACCAAGTACTGTGTACATGGGTAAGGGGCGCCCGGTCCCAGTGGTGCTGATAATCACGCCGTGTTTCCTGTCCCAGCATATCACCACTCGGCCACTCAGGCACTCTGCATCGACTGCGACGCTAAATAGTGAGCGGCCCTCTGGCTCCACGTTATTCCCGTCACAACATTCGAGTTCTCGAAGAGGTGATAACTGACGCTTTAACCAGGCTCATCAAAATTATGTGGATGTGGACCTCTGAGGAAGCAAGGCCCCGGTGAGGTCTTGTCCATCGTCACCTACCGTCTTTTTGGTTAGCAGCGATGCCGGTCTGCTAGGTCTGTCAGGTCTGCCTCTCAACTCAATTCCCAGTGACTGTTTGATTCTCGGCAGGATTGTTCGGAGGGGCATCTCAACAGCTGCAATTTTACCCGGCGGCCACGCAGCCACGTTGGGCTGACTGCGTACTTGACAGGCATGTGTAAGTCCACGCACTTGGTGTCACGCGAAAGGGGTTGATCAAATTGCTCAATTATGTTCAACTAAGGCTGGTCTCTGCGCTTGTAAAGCCAAGTTTACGACCTCAACAAAGTTGAGGCAAGCAACATGCACACGCACGAGATTGTATGTACAAGAAAATAGCGAGCACACTGCTCCTGAAGTCGACGTCAGCCTCTACATAGGCTCGTGACCTGGGGGATCCTGCTAAAATTTGAAGACCCAGAATCTTAGATGTAATCAGCGTCGACCCAGTCGGCGTAGTCAGAGCCGAGAATGGTGTCAATTGTCAAAGCCGAAGTCATGGTGGTAGCGAAGCTGGCACGAGTACCGGAAGCGCCATCTCCACTGTTGTCGTACTCCTCAAAGGTCACGTTGTCGGTGAGCGGATCGCTGCTAGACCACTCCTCCCAGCCGGCGGAAGCGATGATATCGGATAGAGAGCAACTTTGGAACGCAACGCGAGCGTAGTCCCTCCAAGGACGACCAAGGTACACAACGCCCTCACCCGGGTCCGTGGAACCAGCCTGGATCGTGCAGCTATCAAACACGTAGTACGACACATTGTCATCAGAGTCACGACCGTTCGCGGTAATGGCACCGGCCCCAATGGAGGCGATGGTGCTTCCAACGACCCAGATACGGGCCTCTTGGCCAAAGATAAAGTCGACCGCACCTTCGATATAGCAGTTGGCGTAAATTTGGTTACCCGTCTCGGCGAGGAGTGTGTCCTGGTATCCGTAGAGGCCAACTCCATAATAGCCCTGGCTGCTTCCGTAGGCGGAGAGTGCGATGGCCTGCGAGCCCTCGCCGTAAGTGTTCTTGATATCGATGTTGTAGACGGCTACGTTGTCGGCCTCGATGATCAGGGTGCCGGTGCTCTCGTCGTCGGCGGCGCCGCTGGCTAAGCTAGACGAGTGCTCGATGGAGACAACGTTGCCACTGTAATCAGAAGTATCTTCCGTCTCACCGTAGATAGTAAGTGCTCCGCTGAGGGTCGGGATAGTGACCTGCTCCGTATAGGTGCCACTGGAGATGAAGATAGATTGAGCAGAAGAGGTTGATGTATCTAGCGAGTCGACGGCATCTTGGATCTGTTGTACCTTGTCAGCGGACTACGTAACCTTTTTTC
>JAPEVC010000365.1:0-22941 GCA_027946555.1 Gnomoniopsis sp. IMI 355080 | reverse complement strand
CAATAAAGCTTATAAAAGGATAAGTTGCTTAGTATTATCCCGCTTTTTAATATATTTATACTTAAGCTTATGCATGGAAAATTACACTACTTTCCTATTCAGCTACGGCCTCGCATAGAGCCCAACCCGGCCTCTCCTCCGCGAATTAATACTTATACACATTATTAGCACTATGCGTGCAAGACGTTTAGATAATACATAGTTTCTGCGAAATACCTATATATGCAGCTAGGATTATGAGTCACTCGCTTCCGTGTTATTATTAACCAGTAGTCGATCGACGCAGTAATCAGAAATTGCTATCTAGGGAATGCACCACTAAGAACCAGAAATGGCAAACCTTGAGAATACTATTACAGCTCCAGCTCGTCACCAACCAACCGCTTCCAGTCGAATCCTCAGAATTTCAGAAATTGCAAACGCGGCGCAACCAAGCTGCAGCTCGTCGCCAATAATACTATTGGCTCCTTCAGAGTGGTTGGACTGGCTGAGATGGCTTGCTCTCATCTGCGTGGCGCTCTGTCTGTCCCTCTTCCGTACGTTCGGCCCATAAATCCTATAAAAAAAGCCTACCGTTCGATAACGGCTATTGACAGCAGCTGATCTAGAAACTCAACAACCCTTATACCGACCCCATGGACCCTAAGCCTAAGCCTGGCTGCTAGACTAGACCCAATGTGCGGAAATCCAATCTCTGGTCAAAAGCCTCGCCGTTCATAAACCCATAGACATACGCGCCGCCCACGAGAGTGTATGTATCATCTCCTGACCTTGACTTGCGAAAAGCCAGCGGAATCCTGGATCCTTAGACGATCCAGATAGAGTCTAGTTCGTAGATTAATTGTGTTCCCAGACCCAAGTACCCCTGGTCGGTCCGAAGAAGCCGCAGCAGTAGTGCGTGTGCAAATTGAACGTCGAACTCTGCTGACAACTTGCTGGGAACAGGTGAGCCCTTGGACTCGGAAGTGCCCGGCCTTTCTAAGTCGAGAAGTCTGCGCTCCACTAGCGTAATAGACGTGGCCTGTGAGTTGATGCGTTCTCTTTCCATGAGCCAGTCCACGAAACCTTGGTCCATTGAAGATGGAGCAGGACTGCTTCCATCCTTGCCTGTATTCGTGAGTAGCGTACGCCACAGTGCTTCGAAGCGGCTTTGTGAATAGTTCCGCCCCAAGCGATACGACGGGTCCAAGTTGGTGATGATGTGCAGCCAACTCTCGAACGGCGAACCTTGATTCACTTCTTCCTTCGACTCTCCGACTTCAATGACCGTGTCAAGTCTTACTGCCTTGACGCATAGTGTTCGCTCGTCTGGAGAGAAAAAGAAAGAGTTATATTCCTGAGACTGCAAGGGGTGAGAGGCCGCGAAACGCTTATATCCAGTTATACCTAAACCCGGCGAACCACCGACTCCCCAATCAGGAACCCAGGATGGAAGGTCTATAATTTCTTATAGACCTTTGACCTTAGCCAGAAGTGTAAGGTCGGATCCAGGTTCCTTTAGCAACTGGATAGCTAGATCTGTAAACACCTTGGACTTACTTGCCAGGTAATCCGGAAATAGCTTGTCGCTAGGAACATTATTAGCTTACCGATTCCGTGTTTGTAGATCCCAAGTAGAGAATAGATCTTGTCGAGGCGTTTCTCGCACTTGTAGTCTCGGCAACGTATGAGGCTGTTGAGCATGGCGTTCTTATTCCTGGATGCCAGATCTCGCTTGACGGCTGTAAGCCGCGCGGGCGTCTTGTACTATGACGAGTTAAGGTGTAGGTCCTCGCTGGATAAAGAACCCAGGATCTTGGATGATGCATGCCTTCCTAAGAAGCTAGAAGCGGTCGCGATATCAGCCCAATTAAGCCGTAGCTCGCCATAGCGTGTAATTGTCTCCTTGGCAAGCATATGTTCCTGAACCACCCACGCTCGCGAAAATCAAGTTCGGCCGAGAAGATTCATTAGGGCGTTCCAGTGGTTTTTCGTGTTGTAATGTCCTAGCAGAGTATGGGACTCATTATTAATAGACGTCGAGCGTAGATCAAGCTGTCGTTTCTCGCTATCCGTGAGTCCCTTCAGCTTTCGTATCAAATTGACAGCCAGCGGTGTCGATGGCTCCAGCTTTCCAAGCCATATGATCACTTTTGTGGCCTTCTTGTATATGTCTGACATCAAGCTCACTTGAAAATCCTTCTCCTCACTGTCTTCCTGGTTGATGCATATAGCGTCGATCCAAAGACTTTCCTCGTTGATGTTTGGATCTCTGGAAAAGGCACTAAGTAATCGAAAAGATTTTGAGTGACCTGTGTGGCATAACCGTTGCAGTACTGTAAGGAGTCAGGTTACACTGGCGGGCGGAGAAGCATATACGTATGGAGAGGAACGCTTACAATTGTGCGCGTGGGTAGCGTCTTCGCGGACACATCTTCGAGTGATTTTGCCTCGATCCGAGTCGCAGGTCCCCATGTGTACGAAAGTGCCTTATACGAGATAGCTTCATTTTCCAGGCTGGCTACTCGAAGGTCGCAGTGAATACGGCCATTAGTAGACCTCTCGTTGATCTTGAGCAACCGGATATTTGGCGTGCCGGAAGGCTGTGAATTTTCCAGCGTCACAGTGTTATAATCCAAGTATTCTAGGCTTCGCTCGGAGCTGGCTATGGTCTCCCGTTGCACGAGAGAGGGATCATGTCTGGGGCAATGGGGCAATGAGAAGGTCCATTGGAAAGCTTCTGGTTAAGACGGACTCTGAAAGCGGACGGACGTAGGTGCAGCTGTATAAGTGTTCAATGTGGGCCCCTGGGAATGGAAATCGTCCCCTATAATCAATTCTTCCTACATTCCTTACCCCTCTCCTGTAAGTTGTTTACGAGCTCTCGTTGATTGATAAGCGAGAAGCGGGGGGTATTAAACTGCAGCCGCCCTGCCACACTCGTGGCCGATGTTTATAAAACGAGGAACTGGTAACTCTAGTAAGTTTCCCGTTCACTTGACGACGGCGACTTGACATCTACATGCGGCGCTTTACTCTTTTCAACATACTGGTATCTACGGTTGCGGTGATACGCACCGCAATCTGGATTTATTCGGGAAGAGTTAAGATGACAGAGTCCCCAAAACTCAAGTTTACTGCGGTGCCCGGATACTTCCAACACGACGACGAACCGATCGGGCCGGGTTATCGAGCGGTAGGTTCACCAAGGCGAGGTCACATTGTCTGTATGGCACAGAACTAACATTATAAAGACTACCATCACAAATCTTGGTCTCTTGAGCCGTTCCTATAGCATGGATGAGCCAGTCGACTCGAGAGAGGATAAGGCTTCCTGGAGTCGCTTCCTGGAGCACCTGGAGCATCTCAACGAAAACGGGACCAAACATAAGCTGGTGTTCGTCCTGAGGCATGGACAAGGTGATCACAATATCAAAGAAGAGCAAGTTGGCAGAGCTTAATGAGAGGTGACTAAAGTCTTCGATGCAATTTTGTCTTTCACCCAACTGACAAAAACCTTAAGCGGTACTGGTCTAAGCTTGACGGAGATGACAACATGATCTGGGTTGGCGCTTCACTCACAGAAAAGGGGAAACTACAAGCACCAGCTGTCCAAGACTTCCCAATCAGATCAAAACAGAAAGGGATGCCCATGCCCAGTCTGCATTACACCAGCCCGTTGGGTCGTTGTCTTGAAACATGCAGTCTAGCGTTCAAGGAGGCGGCACTTGTGCTCGTCAAGGAGAATCTGAGAGAACGACTCGGAGTTCACACTTGCGACAAGCGGGTAAGGCGAAGCTGGATTCGTGACCATTACCCAAGCTTCCAGCTGGAGAGCGGCATGACAGACGATGAGCTATGGTCACCTGTCACATGAGAGTCACTGGCGGAGCACGTTGACCGGATCGAGGAGGTCTTGGCCGAGGTTTTCAGAGATGATGTGAACACTATCGTGTCATTCACGGTCCATTCAGGAACCGTTCGAGCTTTATACTCCGCAACTGGACACGCGGATGTCTGGATTGGGGCTGGAGCTTTGGTACCGATTTTGATTAAGTCTGAGTCGAAGGAATTCAGGCTTTTAGAGTTTACATTGCCTACCAAGAAGTATATAGAAATTCGAACATTCTATGAAGCTAACGGTGAATGATATTATATTTTATACTATAAATTACTATATACGTCTTTAAGTTATAAAAGAGAATTAAATTTAATAATCAAGGTTGCACTCAATAGCGATGACACCGTCATTCCGGGGCCAGAAGAGAGTTCCATCTTTTGTCAATACACATCTTTCCAAGCTCACTTGACCTACCCAATCTCTGGGGATGAAGTAAAGCTTTTGACAAGCGAGATCATGTTTGTCCTTTCCGTGAAACGTGGAGCCAAGCCTGCAAGCGCAGACCCACAGGTCTTGGTCCAAAAAGATCAACAGTGAGCCTGTCATGATGCCGAGGACACTTTTAACTTGTTTTGCTATGTGCTCTGGTAGCTCATAATAGTCGAGTGGAGATTTGGGGCCACTCGCATTGCCGGCGTCCCAGGCGGCAGACTCGACGACTGTCCACCTTTGGATGACCTCCGCGGCGATTGAACTCTGTCGGCCCGAGATCACAATATGCTTGCCGTCTTGCGTGTAGAATGCGTTCAAAATCTCGCCGGGTGTTTTGTCAGTTAGAGAAACCTGATCAAAGTCCTCCACGATCGAGCTATGATTTGCAGCTGGGACAACCATCGGGCTCGTCGTCGGACTCCCCCAGTCTGGCCGCCTTTGCAGCTGTTGGTAAGGACATGACATTTGCTCTCGAAGGTCAGTCCACCTGCGGACCTGGACGTCGATCGGTCCAAAGCCCAGGATAAGATTTGCCTGTTCTGGATGGGGTAGCCACCGTCGATTGTGGCAGTCTTCAATGTCTCGGGAGACTTCAAGATTGCCAGTCGTGACACTGCAAATGAAAGATGTTCTCTGGGTCAAGACCAAGAGTTTTTGACTGTCCTGACTGAACACGAAGTCCTGTACATTCAGGTTGTTGAGCTGAATCTGGGGATCTGGCAACGACGCGATCTGCACCGTATCTGTTCGAAGATTTTGCTCTACTGCCTTGATCTGCAGGCCGCCAGACACGTCTCCAAGAACGATGTATCTCCCGTCTCGGCTCCACTTGATATGGTGAACATCGAAGAAATGCTGAAATTGGGCGAGGACAAGACCCTCCATCTGACCCCTCTGAAAGAGACGGGCAGTCCCGTCTTTGTATCCCACGGCAGACAAAGATCCGTCGTGATTCGGTGCGAACGCTGTCACCGTCTCGTATGGGACCAGTCGTTCCTCAGAGAACTTCGAGAACTCTGTTATCGACCGGTCCTCGCTGCTTGTATCACTGCTCAAATGCCCCTCCTGCTCAAGGAATCGAGCTAAACTGTTCGATCCCCAGGCATTGACTGATCCGCCTCGGAGATCGTAAAATCGTCGGCTATCTGGGCTGAATGCCAACTGGGTAACAAGATCATCAGATGAAAGCTGGTATATGACGGAGAAGTAGGCGAAGCTCCAAATTCTCACGACACCAACGCTGTTGCTAGTAGCAAAGAGTTTACCGTCCGGTGAGGCTGATATCTCATCCGCTCTTGCATCGGGGTACTCAATGTTCTCATCTGTCAAAGGATGCCATTTGAATACGCAGCCATCGCGGTAGATTCCTAGTATGTGGCCTGTTATAGGATTCCATGTGAAGCGGTCGACAGCAAACCAAGGCGATGAGCCTGCTGCAGAGGATCGTTTTCTCTCATTCTGGAAGTCTTTTGCCCTATTGCATCGATTAATGCACCGACCGTCGACCAAGCTCCAGACGGAAAGTGGAGCGCCACGATAGGACACCCCTACTTGAGTGTTATTCCCATTGAAGGCAACACACATAGGGGAATTGATGATGGCCCCTTCTACACGTGCAGTGTCGTTGAGCAGGTTGGGATGAGGAGTCTTCCAGCCCAGGTCGAGCTCGTCCCGCGAGATGCAGCGGATAACGTTGTCATCACCACCCAGCCAGAGCCTCTTGCCCCCGTCAGCAAAGGTTATCGCCTTAGCTTTCATATATCGGGGATTAGATATTGAAAAGAGCAATTCCGCGGATGGGATGGACCAGATCTTTGTTGTTTTGAGCCCGTAGGTGACAAGCTCGTTCCCCTTGCTATTCAACGTCATTGCCAGGCAGGCTTCTCCGTGTTCCACGACGCAAACGTGCGTGAAATTGGTTGAATCCCAGACGTATGTTGCGCCTGGCCGCCCCAGGGCGAGCACAGCGACGTGCTTCCCTTCGCACGATATTTTGTATCCTTGAGAGGTCCCCGGGAGTGAAAGCCGGGCGAGGCTATCGTTCCAACTGGCCTTTTCTGTCCCCAAAACTCTCAAGGTCGATGCCGCAGCATCGTGGAATGTGCGGTACATGGCTGACTGCCCCGGGCACAGTGCGGGTATGATATCGTATATCACACGTGGTCGAACGATCAGTTGAGAACCAAACTTTCCCACAATTTTGACTACGTCAGTGGCCCAGTCATCAACAAATTCCAGGTCATTCAGACGGTGCTGTAAGGGGTTCTTGGTCGCGTTGTGCTTCCTGATCGCACGGACAAAGGCTGAAAAGACTTTCGAAGTTTTGACGAGTACTTCGAGTCTTCGAAGCACGGCTAACGAGTGTACCCATGCAAGGACCGCGGGAGCCCGGAGAAACCTGACCAGCAAATCCAGGACTTCATCGCTGTTGTGGATGCTATGTCCCAGGTGGTATGACCAGTTCACCGCTGAATAGAATACAAAGTGTTCAGTGGTTTGAAGGTCATCCTGACTCTGTAACAGTTTCCATCGCAGACTATCATCTTGCAAGACTTCCAAGGCCTTTCGAAAAAGCCTTTCGTGTGTCTTCTTCGGCTCAACGTGGAATTCACTCTCTTCGGAGCGAATGAGATAGTCGCGCGCCGTATGATGAATGATTTCGATCTTTCCAACATCATCCACTTGCAGGAACTGCCCACATGTATCTTTGATTGTCCAGCGGAGATCAACAAAATTTGAGAAACGGGGCTGCAAGGCTTGAGACATCTCCGTGAGATTGAGCGGTCTTTGGGCGCAGATAGCCCACTGGAACAACTCCAATATGAGGGGCTTGTTAGCTTTGCGCGCCGAGCTGATCAAGCTCTTTTCCATTCTTCTGTATAAGTGCAGCATGTCGTCGGGGATATCTTCCAAAGCCTCGTCGATTCCCTCTTCCGTGTGGCATTGAGAAATCTCGTTCAGAACCAACTTTGTCCAGAGAAAGTTACCTTCTGACCGAGCAAGAACCCTGTCTATCAACTGAGACTTGAAATCAGGACTCCCTCTCATGTGGTGGACTTCCTGTTCCAGGAATATTCGTATGTCTTGCCGGTTGTGTTCTCGACCCGTCATCTCCAGTCGAGTGACATGGACGTCTCGAGACATTCGATCGAATGCAGCGGAGATGGGTTCGGTGATACGGCTCAAAATCATGATCTTCAAGGGGATTTGGGTCCCCCCGAGATCCCGCAAACAATCCAAGAAGGTCCGCGGTGACTCGCACTCGTCCAATGCATCGATTATCCAGTAGATAGGACGTATTAGGGCGGCTCCTGCCAAGTTCTTTTCGAAGACATTTCTCCATATCAATTTCGGATCCATGGAGCTCAAACCTAAGCTTTCCATTGATGCCCGGTGCAACTGCGTCCTAAATTCCGGGACGTCCTCCGTGAGCTGGAGGGCGAGGGCCCGAAGACCATTGGCAATAGAGCGTTTCGCGTGATCGGAATATTTGTAGAACACGAATTGGCAGGAGACTCCCGACTGCCTCAAATGGTCGATGACAAAGGCCGCAATCGTTGACTTTCCGTTGGCGGGTGGTGCGCTGTACCAGAGTATCTTAGGATCAGGAGACGGGCGCAGCCATGATAGAAACTCAGGCTCTCGTAAAACCCACGTGCAGGTCTCTGGTACCCAATCCCTTCGAATTGAGCCAAAATCTTCTTCGAAAGTTACAGAACTCTTGGAGAGCTCTTGCAGCAACGCTCGATCGCTCTCCAACATGCTTTGGTTCTTCGAAAGTTGGCTTGCTTGCGGGCGGAACATGGAGACCAAAGACCTGATGGCGTTTTTGACGCTTATATAGTTTGAGTCGACCGGACTCGAGTATTTGCAGACGTCATGGTGGTCAGCCTGCAGTGGTCGACTGATTTCCGCCGGATAACCCAACAGTGAAGAGTCTTTATCCAACACCAACATCTTCTTGGGCCCAATGGATGTAGTCAGAGTCTCGTAGAATGACCATATGGAAAGCTTCGCTGCGTGATGGCGAAATTGCTCATTAAGTTCTTCAATCGCTGAAGAGCTTTTATTGAGGTCAGAGATGAAACTCTTGGGTGACTGAAAAGATGCAGATAGCACTCGGTTCAGGGTTTCTGCAAGATTGCTGCCAGATGAGGTGTCGACAAAAATATGATAGCTGAAATCGACTGGATCATCGCTGAATAATGTTCATCGTGTAAGCCGAGAAGATATGCTTTCTTTACCACAAGACCCCCCATGCTGTGGACAATGAACACTATGGGCCGTGAACCAAGGTTGAGGTCGTCTCCGAGGTCGTCTTTGGCAAAGCGCATCTCGAATAATAACTCTTTCGCAAAATCTGTCACGTTTGATATACTGCGACTAGCACCTCGCCAATTGGCGTTGTAGCCGAAAGTCAAAATACGAGCCATGTCGAGGCCATGTTCATATGGAAGCCACAATTCGGGCCAGAACAGTGCCGGATCGTGGTTCTTCGACCATGTCCGCTGATGGTGTCCACCCAGGCCGTGTACAAATATGATATCCAAAGCAATGGTGTCAGGTTTGTGGAGGACATGCAATCCGAAACTGGATGCTTCTTCTCGCCGGATACTCGGACTGCTGCTCACAGCTGTTGTACCCGAGACCGATTGGCTGTGGTGAAGACCAGAAGTTGATGAGCCTCTCTGGTCAGAGGGCAGGCCATATACAGTGGAAGCCCGAGCGGTTCCGGTAGTTACCTCTACTTCACGAGACGGTGTAGACGGCACCGAAGCTCGTCTCGCTGAACCCTCAGCATGGTCATCTTCGAGCCGCGGCTTTCTGGAACGGAAGCGCTTCAGCTGCGTGATTGTCAGCGCTATGAACAGTACGTGTTCGCGAAATATGTGGGTGAGCGACAATGAGAGAAATTGTGTGTAATCAATGCACGTCGCAAGTGACTATATCAGCGAAGCGCGGTAGGTATGCAAGTGTCACACATCAACCGATCGAACTGATGTGTGTTACATTGCAGGGAATGAAATGGGACGGCTTTGGGAATACAGGCAGTGAAAACTCGAAAGGTCAGGGGGCAAGGCTCGCGCAATCCTTTCCTAGCGACGATGGCCATGAGCAGCTAATGGAGAAGAGTACGGACGAGCCCGTAGAGACACTGACCATAATTTGGTCGACTAGGACGGAGCTTCAGAGAGATGGCACAGGTCCATCAAGACAGAGTTGACAGTGGTGGGATCCAGGCCCGTCCCTGCATATGCCAGAGTATGCTTTTTGAGGAAGAGTTGGAGCGCTGAGGAGTTGGAGGGCTGAAGAGTGGGAGGGCTGAAGAGTGGGAGGGCTGGGAGACCCCGTACTTGTCGAGTGAGGCTCCGCTAAGTCCGAATGCCGGTGGGCAGAATATGACTGTTCTGATCGACGTCCAACAACTGCAGCGATGCTGGACCAGGGCTGCGGACCAGATAGCGAGTGAGCACTAGTAGAAGATGTGATTGAGGTGGCTGGGTGCCGGTGTGGGCAGGTAGGCCTGGTGCGGGGGAAAACTCTCCAGACGTGATCCAAGGTCATTTTAAAAAACACCGCCATACTAAACGTATGAGGAAGGTTTTCTTCCAGACATCAATTCTATTCTCTTTCGTAGGACTGATCACCCCACACACCACCGACAAGATGCAGGGATGAAACAAGGATAATTCTGCTCGCAAGCTCCTCACTGAGCAAGGCGGCTTATAAATTAGATACCACTGAAAAGTACGGATTTACTCAGCGTGGTAGCAGGTGAAGGAGGCCCGATCGGAGGACCGCAGCTCTTTATACGCACTATTGAGTCTCTTAATACATCCACAAACACAGGGCTACAGCCCCATCGCCATAACTTCCTATCCCCTCAGCCCCCACGCATACAACCAGACGACCTGCAGCATGCGCTTGGCCAGAGATAGACCGGACAGGGAAGTGAGGGGAAAATTTACAGACTTCAGCCAATCAGTCATTACCGTATAAATGCACTGGATCCTGGTTGATCGTGCTGAACCTGCGGCGCCTCTCCCACACAGAAAGAACTGCTTGTCTGAATATCTATCAGCTCATCACTGTCTCTGACGACTTTTTCCGGCACGCCAGTACTTCGACTCACCATTTAAACATGAGCAACCCTTTGCAAAGCCTCATTGATGTCTCGTTTGGAGGCGACTTCCCGTACGAAGGGGACTTCCGTGTCGACAAAAACGTGCTAGCCCAGTTTCCTGAGGGAACTAGGATCCTGATGGCCAGTCGCTATGCCACTTCAGCATGGACAGTAACCGCACGCTTGCATCTGGAAATGCCTGATGGAACTGACGAAGAATATTTTTTGAAGTCAGCACCCTTGGCTCTAGGTGGCCAAATGATGCAGGGGGAGTTCCACTCTATCTCGGAGTTCTACAAATTCGCCCCTGACTTTGTCCCCAAGCCTCACTCATGGGGTAGATACGCCCTCGATGGCTTCGAGGCGTACTTCCTGCTGCTCGAGTACATCGAGATGACCAGCGAGGCGATGCCCGATCCTGTCCAACTCTGCTCCAAACTCGCCCGTGTCCATCGGGAAAGCAAGTCACCAACGGGCCAATTTGGATTCCCTGTCACTACTTGCCAGAACCTGTATCCTCAAAATGTTGGCTGGGAGGCTAACTGGACGACCTTTTATACGACCCTCATCAAACACGTGATGGACATGGACTTCAAGACCAACGGCTACTGGGCAGAGCTCGCTAGAGTAGAACAGCGTGTTGTCACGCACGTTATTCCTCGGTTGCTGGATGCCTTGGTACAGAACGGGAGAACAATCAAGCCCAGCCTGATTCACGCTGATCTGTGGGAAGGGAACACAGGCATCTCACTCGAGAATGGGAACGTTTATACATATGACGCTGCCGCGTTCTATGCGCACAACGAGCTGGACGTTTCTGACTGGCGTGGATACTGTGAGCAATTGAATCTGCCCCTTCACCCGTTGTTGTTGCTTTCATTCTCAAATAGCTCCGGGGGAAAGAGTCATGGCCACTTTCTCGCGTACCTGCTATGTATATGTCGAAACACGAGCACTACTAGGGTACCCTTCCTCACCATCGTCATTGATTGTTTATATATACCCAGCTGACTTTGCATATTGTACAGATAACAAAATTAACCGAGACGTCTATATCAAGACGTATCTCAAGTACAACCCAGCAAGCGAGCCAAAGGAAGAATGGGACGATCGAAACTGTCTTTATGCATGTTACTTCTACCTATGGTATTCAGTCCATCACAAATCTTCAGGAAAAGCGGTCCGCCAGATGTGAGTATAACAAGCGGGCAATTTCAGAATGCTGCTGTTGGAGTGTATTTAGGTACCTCACAGATCTCGACTAACTGTGTTGCCACAGGGCTTACAACGATTTGCTAAGTCTTGTCGAGAAGTTTGCTCCTTTCCAAGATGGCGAGGGTGTTAGGAGGCTTGACCAGTCCGAAATGGCAACATTGTCCTCGGAACGAGATCATACCGCATAGGGATAATTTGGTCTCAGGCATTTGTGTAAACAAGAAAACAACTTTGCCAGGCCGATCATCTCGTTCCTCCCAAAGTGCTGAAGGGACTCAAATCACTGCAGTCTAATAGTCTATACGAGTTAGATTCTTTGTCTCTATTTCACAAGCAACAGAAGACGTGCGATCTGCCTTCCCTATACATACACTACCGTTTGAGCAACAATGACTCTTGAAAAAATAACTGCTGTTATGTCAATATTGGATGTCGGCACCAACAACGCGTGTTAGTTTTGGGCATTCCCTCCGTGCCCCCTATAGTGCTCGGGAAGAGATCGACATTGCAGACCTGGTCGGCCCCCAAGTGCGGGGATTGCCAACCGAGGGATCCTCCTGTCTTGCTCCTTGTCAGCTTGTATGAATGCTAGTCTGCTGTTGAGCAACTCTCCCTTTTATATAACTAGACGGCCCAATAGCCACAATAGCAAACATGCAGAACGATACGGAGAAAGCAATCAGAGACCCAGGTGTCCCTGTGGACGCTGCGCAACGGAACGAAGATGCCTCACAAGTCGTCGCAGAACAGACACAGTCAATACTACCCTCCACAACCCAGCCTGGGCCTCCGCCGTTCACGTCCTTCACTCAGAGGCAGCTGAGACAACTCCAGCTCCTCGTCGGTCTTGCGGCAACTACCTCGTCCCTAACTGCCACCATATACCTACCACTTCTTCCCCTTCTGCGCTCACACTTTCACGTTTCTTCCGAAGCCGTCAACCTTACCTTGACCGTCTACATCGTCTTCCAGGCCATCTCCCCCGTCATCTTCGGGCCCCTCTCGGATACCTACGGCCGCCGCCTGATCTTCCTCCTCGTCTTGTCCATCTACGCCGTGAGCAACATCGGCCTAGCCGCCAACCGCGCCAGCTTCGCCGCGCTCGTCGCTCTGCGGGCAACGCAGAGCCTCGGGGCGAGCGCGACCTACTCGATCGCCTTCGGCGTGGTCGCGGATGTGTGCACCTCCAAGGACCGCGGCCGCATGCTCGGCCCGATAGGCATGGCCCTCAACCTGGGGACCTGCGTAGGCCCTATCATCGGAGGCTGCGTGGCGTACTTCACCGGCGGCTACGAGTGGGCCTTCTGGTCCCTCGTGGTTGCAGCTGTAGTCCTGTTGCTGAGCGTGGCCGTGTTTTTGCCCGAAACTGCGCGGTCGTTGGTAGGGAACAGCTCGGAGCGCTCGAGGTTCAGGTGGTGGCAGCTCAGCTGGCTCTCCTTATTGAAGGAGCAGTTTTTAAGACACCGCTCCGAGGAGCAACATTCGTATGAGGGCAGGGATGTAAGGCCCCCAGCAACATCTGACTCTACCCAGCCACAGACTATACTACAGAAGTATGTATTGATCAACTTTTATAATTGCTTCCGGATCCTGTTCCATAAAGACACGTTCCTGACCCTCTGGGTCCATGGCTCATTCTACACTGTTGATTATTCCTTTGTAGCAGCCATGCCAGATATCTGGCAGGGCGTGTATGATTGGAACGATTGGCAGACTGGGCTCTGCTATTTGCCACGAGGGGTCGGGATAATTATAGGTTCCTACTGCACCGGCAAGCTGATGGACCACAATTATAAGACCACGGCGCAGCGGGCGGGGTGGAGCGACCCTGAGAAGACGGCTGGAGACGAGCTCATCCACTTCCCCATCGAGCAGTCCAGATCAAGGGGGAGCTATCTGGCCCTAGTGGTGTCAACAGCCACGATGGTCGGCTACGGCTGGGGGTTACGGGAGCGTGCGCACCCGGCTCTGGCTTTGACACTTCAGTTCTTGCAGGGTCTCTGGGGCACGTACTTCTATACGACCTATAGCGCGCTGTTGATTGACTCATTTCCGTCGAGGCCAAGCACAGCGGCCGCCACGACAAGCGTGACGAGGTGTGCTATGGCGGCTACCGGCGTGGCTGTTCTGGAGCCCCTAATGAATGCAGCCGGACGCGGCTGGTACTTTACGGCCCTGGGACTTTGGAGTGGTATTTTTTGTGCTATAGCTATATATCTCCTCCGTCGGTATGGGATAAGATGGAGGGAGGCAAGGCAATCAAGAGTCTAAGCAGTGATTTGAACTGAAGAAGGTTGAAAACCTGATGACCTACCTCTCTTTTTCGCTCCATCCATGCCTAGGTGGTTCCTTCTATGCCGCCGACTATTCAATTGCAATAATGACGCCTGACATCTGGCTGAAAAACCTCTGATTGGCGTTAGTTGCGCCTGTGAGTCTGATCGAGTTCTTGGATAATGTCCAATGCATTCAGTCTCTCCGCTCTCGGCAGACAATGCATACCTCTCCTTGTTCTTGAGTGCTGTGGTCTTCTGCCAGACAATTATCATGCCACTTAGGATCATTGTTTGCCTCAGGATACCTTGAAATGCCCGATTAAGTAGACTTTATATGATCGTTCGTTCCCAAGTTACCGTATAGAAAGAACAGAAGGATCTAGATTTATTCCTTAATCAGGTCTCCTTAGTTGCCTATAATCAATATATAGGTATGCAACTTTAGTATACGTTAAGGCAGCATATTTAGGCATATAGCTGATTATTCGAAGTGATCTTGGCTTATAGGAGTGGATTTCATCCACAATCAAGCCGAGAATGCTTTAGAGACTTATGTTTTCTTTTTGTTCAGCCCTGGGAATCTTTAGCTTAGGGTTAGATCTATATAGGTTTAGTGTTAGGGTTTGGCGTATTATACGCCGCATCCCTATTCCGATTTAATAAAATTCACTTTTATATTACTAATAGCCACTTAATATCAACTCGCCTCTATAAGCCAAGCTTAAATTTAATTCACTAAGTTCTAACTCTTATATAAAAGAAAAAGTTAATAAATTTATCTTTATATTTCTATTTATCTGCCTTATTCATAAAGTATTAAACGTCTAATTCTGCTTTAAAGCTTAGTTTGGCTTGACCCAGTTCTCTGTGATTCCCAGCGCACTCTGGTAATTCGAATATTCTCATACCAATATACGGGAGCAGCCGCAGGATTGAAACCGTCGACGACACATATGCCTTCTGAGGAGGTTGCAGCATATTATTGACTTGATTAGACATTTCGACAGTGATGTGAAGACCATTCCTGTCTTTCGTCTTCTCACCACTATCCAACACAGTTGTACTATGGAAAACAGATCTACCAAAATCGTTTATAGTTAGATCTGAGCAAAACGCGAAGTCCGCATATGAATGGGAAGGTAACATACTCAATTCTGACCCAATTGCAGCTTTGACTGATGCAGGCTCTCGTAACCGTGTCCTCTAGCGCTTCTCGCAAGTAAGCGATGTTGCTAACACCATACCTCCAAAGGGAATCGTTATACTCTAACCACACATAAGTTCCATTCTCGAGCCTGACATAGCCCGAGCTGGAACCCGATATCTATTGCTTGCAATACCTGAGCTTCCTGAGGAAACACTCATCTTACTAGATCCTTTGCTCATAGTGAATAGTGAAAAAGTTAATCAGGATTTTGGTAAGAGCAATGAATGAGCAGAACTCTAAGGCTAATGAGGCAAGCAAAAGGACAAGGGAAATCCGTTCAACAGATTCCTCAGACACTGAGAAGTTTATGAAAATTGGAATATAGGTGTAGAGTGTGTCCGCACAGTGATAATTGAATTGATGATTGAAGTGATGATTGAAGTGTATATACAACCTACTGGCTGTAGTGGGCTCGCCCATTTATATGTTTATGAGCTCCCTGAACGAAGACATCAAGTTGGCTTCAAAGTATCCTAGTTTGACCTTGGTTCGGGCTTGAATATGGGCACTCCTATTCTTAGGCAGGCGTCCTGAAGGCAGGCCTGGTGGGAACTACCGACCTAGTACAGGACCGAGCATGCATTCTCTTCCTTCATTCATAAGCTTGAACTTATCTGACTATTCATTTAGGGTCCAGGTCGCCTGATAGTGAAATTAAGATGTGTATATCAGTCACATTAAGCACTTAAGCAGGAGGACACTACTGCTTCTGCCTTTCACGGCTTTGAGTATAGTAGTACTGGTAGAGCTACCTGTCAAGGGTTAGTTTCCATTCCAATAGCCACTAAGCAAATATTACCTCCCGGCTTGCATGATAATTTCCTCTCGCAAATCTCAGATATGATCCATTTTTTGGATGTCCAAAATTAGCATATTTGTGATGGCCCCTTGAGCTTGGTATGGGACGCCTTCCGAATTGGCATTGGCGGGGTCGTTGTTCTGGTCGGGCGTTGGGCATCTTGACCTTGTTTGTGACCGTTGCCACAGTTCAACCCGCAGCCACCCATGCTTGGCCATTGGCTATAATTATTGGAAACAATGTTGTTGGAACTGTCTGCCCGCCTTGGTGCCTTGCTCGAGACGAAGAAGACCAGCTTGTTAGTGAGACCAAGTGGGGAAGGCGCATGTGGCGCAGCAGGTGCCAATTGCAATCCAAACCAGTTGCAACTTACCTAAGTACAGGCCGTATCCGTTCCCACGCTGCATTCCATTCCTTTGGATATCCACGTACGCGCCATAAAAGGAGCAAACAACTGCTTAGGCTGTTGGCCTTTGACACCACCCGTATCTTTTGACTCACGCTCACAATGCCGCGTGGAACTAAGTCCAGATCCTCGACACCGGAATTCCTCTATCGTCAACCCCGCATGAGCCGCATCGAAGATGTAGAAAAGTATGTACCCGGCGGTTACCATCCGGTCGACATCGGGGATGAGATTGGCACAGCCGATGGCGTCCACCGGTACGCAGTCCTCCATAAGCTTGGATACGGCGGCTTCTCGACTGTTTGGCTCGTCAGATCCTGCCACGACAGGCACTACTATGCCCTGAAAGTCCTTTGCGCCAATCCGCCTAGCACAGAGTGCAAAGAGCTGAGAGCCATGAAGCATCTCCAACGTACGGGTGGCCAACACCCTTGCATCATTAAGCTATATAGCTCCTTTGAGATCACAGGTCCCAACGGCAGACATGTTTGTCTAGTGTTTCCAGTCCTTGGTCCGAGCCTGGGTGACCATGCCGTGATGGAGAGCTTATCATCAGCCGCACGATACAAGACTTGCCGACAAATAGCAAGTGGAGTGGCGTTTCTACATGCGCAAGGCCTTTGTCACAGTGGTAAGAACTGCAGCAACCTTCCTTTGCAGGGTCACTTCATCCAACTGACAGTATTTAAAATATAGACCTTACACCGTCGAACATCGCTTTCCAAATCCCCGATACCTTTAACATGAATTCTACTCAGGTTTGTGACTTGCTGGGCCCGATCAGGACGGAAAAGCTTAAGCTCCCCAACGGTACCTACTCACCGCATGCGCCGAAGAACGTCGTCCAAGCTCCCGATTTCTCGGGGCTCCAGATCCCACAGTCTCTGGTGAATGTCCAGATCATTGACTTGGGAACGGCATTCTTCGTTGAGGCTCCTCCTCCGTCGCTGGGTGTTCCTGTGAATTTCTTCCCGCCCGAGCTCTGCTTTGGTTATTCTCCGTCTCCAATGAGCGACATATGGGAACTTGGGTGTCTTATATTTGAAGTATTCAGCAAGACCAGACTTTTTCAAATGTTCTTTCCGATATATGAGATGCTCATAGGGACTGCGATGCCTATCCTCGGCCCACTACCTTCCGAGTGGAAACAACGTTTTAATAACGAAAGGTATGGGTACCGGGAGGGTGGTCATTTGAAGAGCGACGTGACTCCAGATTGGTGGTTCGAGACGAGGCTTCATACAAAGACGATCCGGAGTCAGCTGGACAACTTTGCACCACACCTGTCGGCTGCCCAGCGCAAGGTTATAGCTCAAATCCTCGAGAGGACACTAATATTTGAGCCCGAAAGGCGGCTCTCTTGCAAGGAAGTGGAACAGCACTTAGGATCTCTATCACCGCTCTTTGAAGTGGAGGTTGCTGACAAGTGAAGCGGAAGCGATAAGACCTACGGGTGGTGGTATTAAGCCAGTTGGGCAACGGCATCTGGCGTCCCCCCCCCCCCCGATATGATGGGAGGCTTAGGTGCCCAAGTCATTCTTTACCTGAGATCGGGCGAAACATTATGTTAAATTCTTGAAGCAATCAGTGGTTTAGATGTGTCGTCATCGTGACTGCGTTTAATAATCAAGGTTGTGAGAGACTTGCGGGAATGGAGGACAGAATATTTCGATTGAACTGAGTAAATATGTACTCTGTTTCAACTCAAATTGCGGGAGTCCAGCTCTTGTGCAGAGTCACGGCTTGATCAATTAATTGGAGCACCTCATCGTAAAGCTTAGCTTTTTTCCGTTCTGCGAACCCTCGTTCCACAAAGTCCCATCATCTTCTCGAATAGGGAACAGTACCTGGCGCAAACCCTCAGCCAAAGGTTTGAGAGTCTGGTACTTCGGACAAAATTCTGAAAGTATGCATTGAGTTTGCTCAGCGTCATGTCGACCATTTGCGCTCCGCCAGCTTCTTATAGCATCCCCTGCACTATATGCCGAAGCCTGCTACCTTTCCACGGGTGCTGTGTGCCGTCAGAGATGACGGCAAATAGCATGATATAGAGTAACCATTTTAGATTGTGCCTTCACGGTCGAGAACCACCTGTCCGGGCACTGATTGCCATGAGTTTAGCCGTGACGGTAACGAAGATACCTCCGGGATTCCAAGGCCTTGCCTCTAGGATCATCGCGAAGTCGAGATAATTCAAGATCCCCTTCAGTGCTTCTGATTCTGATATTCTCTGATGGTGATCGTTCTCGTAGGAAGTTATTTATATTAGTAACTGATCCGTCACCCTTGTAGGAACGGGCTGAGATATCCCCTACTTTCGGCATATATATAGGTATGCACAGAGGTCGATATACTAATAAGTTGTAGATTACTAGTAGTCTTCTGAGACACAAGCCATTTAAAATCATTGATACTTATAATGACCACTTTTAAGAAGTGTAGGGAGGCCGGTTTCTGTTCCCTGGTGGGAATCAAGACATAAAGAGTTGTAGCAGTGTCTGCTGGGCTCAAATATAACGGTAGTAATATTTATAGCAAGCTTGAACTGGCTCGGGGACTATTTATATATAGTCTAAAAGCATAAGTGTGCTTCCTTGGTCTCGCCGATAGGCTTGAGCTCCCAGTAAGATGTTTATAATACGCCGCTCTCCCATGCATGAAAGCCTGAGTTCGCCACACTCCCCGTCATCGAGAAAAGCCCACCCAGACGTAGACGACTTTCGGCAGAATCCGTGTTGCGTACCTATCAGCGGCTTCGCCATTATTTGACCTGGGGAACGGCTCGTCCGGGATGGGTACTCCTAGAAATGTGCACAGAGGCTCCCAGGCACCATTACAGATCTATCTTAAGCAATTGCTCCTTGCGTATAAGACATTGGACCCTCTCGAAGTGAGTTTTAAGCATATCTGTAAATATATCACTACACTGCTAGTTACCGAGAAGATTATAGACGCTATGCAGGAGTTTACCTAACCGGGACAATACCCTCCCCTCTTTCGCAGAATAAGTTAGGCAGATTTGAGATAATAAATTAAAAACAAAACATATAAGGCCCGGGCTTAGCGATTCCGCCGCACTCGCTGTGTCCACGTCTAGCCCAGTTATAGGGAATATATTCTGAACTCATGTCCTCGGTTTTAGGAACTAATCTCACTAGATTTGTTTATAAGAACGGGTTCTGCTTCCTTATAAAGTATTATTTTATCAAGTTATACTCGTGCCCACTATCGGATCATTAGCAGAAGAACCTAACGTTTACGACTTCTAGTGCTTTTGCAAGGCAAGCTAAGCAGACAACGAGATATAGCCTTTACGACTTCCTTATCTCAGGACCCTAAGATATTTATCCACCCCTTATTTTCGACTAGATAACCGCTCTATAGCCTATAGCGAGACTGCTAGATCTTTACGGCAGGGTCTTAATTAGCTTAGTGCTCTAGTTGGCTATATTCTATAGGCCGAGACTATGAAGGTCTAACTTACGAAGCTACTGCTGGCAAGTGCCTAATTAGAAGTATGAATTCTGATACGGAATCTAGCTATAAGCTAGGTTAAGCTAGCTAGGAGGAGCGCGCTATATATATTACTATATAGGTTGCTCCGGATTAGCTCCGGATTGCTTATCTAGGCCGGGCAAAGCCCGAGCCTATAATATACCCCTCCGCCGTCCTTAGAGGGTTTCTTAATCGCCTATAAGTTGCCACTATAGGAAGAGGACGGGTTAGGATTAATAGCTATATAATAGTATATTAATGCCGCTTATAGGTTGGAGTGGATATTATTTAGCTATAGCCTATTATCGTGGCGGTCGTATCCCTATTAGTTATACGGGCGGTATAGGTTCTGCCGCCGTATATATAATTACGGCTATATTTCGTAAGCAGTCTGAATTCTGCTATTTCGTATATAGGCCATATCCTATAGCTTAAAAGCTCGGATCCGCGTCGGATCCGAATTATAAACCTCCTTCCTTCTTCTTTTAAACGCTTTATATCTAAACCGCGCCCGCCTTATCCCTATTATATTCCCGGACTTTAATCCTTCCTTTTTAATTAATTAATTAAGTAGTCTATCCGTTAATTAATTAATTAATCGATTAATAAGAGTATCATGCCTATACCTGCCCTATTAATCCTTACCTCGTTAATATTAAGTATTATATCTACGGCTGTTTAGAATAGTCTAGGTAGTGGTTATATTATTACTAGAGCTTTAGACGGCGGCGGCTGCTAATCTGGATATAGTCCTAATATAAGTACTCCTCTAATATATTATATTTATGTCGGTACCGTGTCGGTACCTGGATGCGACTTAACTAATACTGTTTTATAGCGTCGCCGAGTTATCGGTGATATAGTTATAATTAGCGATAATAATAATGACGAACCTAATAAAGAGCTCTCCACTATCTATAATAGCTATATAAATAAGCTATGTGAGAATAGAACCGTGCCGGTATATATTAAGTCTTAATGCGGCTAGGGTTATATCCGTTATAGTATAAAGTATTATAGGTATGATTAGGTAAGTCTATTATTCCTTAATCTTTATACTTATAATGCGTACCCGTATTAGGCGCGGTATAGGAATATATCGCGATTATTCAGTCCTTACTAATATTATAAGTTATTATATCTGCTTGCTATTAATATTATATTATATAACTGCCTTAATAACCTTATCTACCTCGCCTTCTATAACTAGGCTATTATTACCCCCGCCTATAAGAAAGTCGGTAATATCCCTAATTATTATATTATTCTAACCCCTGCCTTTATTAATGCTATTGCTTGCTGGCGCTGTTAGCTTGCTGCCGACGCCGTTAACCCTATACGCGTTGTGCCCGAAGCGGTCCCGGCCTGTAATCGTTATACTCGCGCTGCTGCCGCCGTTAATATATCTCCCGCCGCTGCCACGCCTCCCTATACTCCTAATAACTCTCCCTTTATATTTCCTAGCTCTGCCTTATTATCGCCTTTTAGCTTCGATATAACTCTTATTTATAACGCTATGGCGTTATATAATAATTAGTATAGGCGATAAGAAGTAGCTATATTAGTGGAGTTTATAAGCCGCCTCGCCGGTGCCTTTAATTAGATTAGCTAATAGTAAGACGTTATTTAATAAGCTATTATCGATTTTGAGGTAAGTATTAACCCCTGCCTAATTAAAGACTAGGCCCGGTATAGGATTATATCGGCTATAGACTGACTTAAGTATAATAGCGCTATGCTAATAAGGACTATGCTAACCGGCGTGAAGAGTCTAATATGCTTGCTGTTGCTATCGACGCTTTATATTATAATATCAATACTCGGATACCCCTTTCTTATACCCCTTATATTAAGCGCTACTGCGATTACTATACCCTATATACCGAATATAGCATTCTACGCTTATACTATATTAGCTTATCCTATCGCCACGATCTTACTATATATCTATTCTATAATAAGGTCGGCTTATTATCCTTGTCTCGCCGCTATCATTCTTATACCCCGTTATCGGAGGAGGAGCGGTTATCGCCCTTGGAGGAGGAGTAGTTATTGCCCTCGGAGGAGGCGCGACGCCGCTATAAGTATTAGAAAGCAGGAGTATATCTATATTATATATTAAGTATAAGGTTGCGAAGACTTAGTCTTCGCCTTATTGGCCTTCGTCGTTGTGTTAGAATAAGTATATTAGAAGTAGATAGCCGACGCCGCTAACCGATATTATATAGTATAAGCTATAGTAATAATCTGGCAGCGAGGTAAGCCGTAATTCTCCCCTTTATTTAATATATCTTACGATATAATATAATATTTATACCCTATATCCGACCCGACCCCGCCTTAACCCCGCCTTATTAGCGTTATGCCATCCTCCCTCGATAAGGACTGGGGCCGATTATAATGGGCGAGTGGAATGGAGCCGGCGTCGGTACGATGCGGGCCCGTTATACGTCTATATATCACCCTACTTAGCTTTAAAGCGGTCTAAGGCCTCGGTATCTTTAATGAATTCGAGAGGTTGCTATTCCGGAGTATTATAGCCTATATATTTAATTAGGACCTAGCGTTTATAGCTATAGCCTTATATATTCTTAGCTTAAAGGATCTCCTCTATAAGGAACTCCTCTTATAGGGAGCTATCTAAATTAGATAATAATAAGACCGGGGGAGGATATAAGTTAGTATATTCCTAGGATAGGAGCGGGTTCTCCTTATTATGCTCTATTAAGTCGATATAGAACTTATTATAAAGGCCTCCCGGGATATTAAGGATTATAGTAAGCGGGTCCGGTATAATAATAATATAGTATTTATTATATAGCTAGTCGAACTTCTTATTAAGATAGTTAGTTTTAATATTACGGAGATTAAGCTAAACCTAATTATCTATATAGTAAGCTTTAGCTAAGCGACGGCGACGGTTTGCCGCCGATTCCTATTACTGCTATACCTATACGATAGCTGCCTAGGCGATAGCCTCCCCCTTATAAAGGTAGCGGAGGAAGGCTATTATATAAGCCTTTAGATTAGAGGTTAGGGTTAGGGTTAGGGTTAGGGTTAGGGTTAGGGTTAGGGTTAGGGTTAGGGTTAGGGTTAGGGTTAGGGTT
>JAPEVC010000364.1:0-22974 GCA_027946555.1 Gnomoniopsis sp. IMI 355080 | reverse complement strand
CGAGTCCCTTATTGCCGTCCATAGCCCTGCCGTCTGCCTCCCTCCACCCCCCCTCACCTACACAGCCACCCGCCCGGTACAGCAGACCATTTAATCAAATGGCATATCAACATGAGCTTGCAGGAAGCTATGCTCAGTGCCAGTTCGCTATCGGCTCATAGATGGACTCCAAGCAGTGAAGCAGTAACTTGTTGCCCTGTAATCGACAAGGCGGATGATAAGTACTTTGACTTCTTTCATAGTACCTGATAATCACCTGGGCATTATGTTCTGACTCTACCGAGTATGGAGACATAGTCATAATAGGCTCTAGCGATCGCGACGGTGTGATGCATATACCCAGCCAAGTTGGATTGCATATACAGTATCCGGGGGTTGAGAGTAAGAATGCCGGCATGAGGCTGGAATAAGGTTTTGAAGGTGGGTTGGATGGGGTAAAAGGTGAGGCGTATCAATCAGTGGCGTAGTGTCAAGCGCGCGGTGAGAGTGGACCGTGGTGGTATTATGTTCAGTCCCTGACTTGCCTAGCATAATTTCAAGGTGCCCCAACCTGGATAATTGCATATGACTGGAGTTTTGCGGTATATTCCTTTTCTTAACCGGACTCCTTATGAAGTCCGGTCGTCCAGCAGGCATAAGACATTGTAGATACTCTCCGTACCTAGCAAGAACTTTATGACCCTGAATAATTCACCTGCAGATAATTGAACGGAGGACTTGGCCATTGAAACACTACTCGCAAGCATGTTTTAAGCTTTTCCTGTACACCTAGGACACGAAATATGCAGAGTCCGTGCGAGTAAAAAGAGCTCTACCGTATGCAATTTGGCCATACATCATTTTCTGGCCAACGACATACCATAAGTATTTCGCTCATGCGATAGTAGTGATAATCATGGACAAAAAGTGGGTACACTTGTCTTTATGCTATTGGAAGGGTGGAATCGTAGATGGAGGATCATAATCTGGGACGTGTAGTGCAAGTAGCAGCATCGTAGTCTTCACGTCCTTTGCACGTCCCAGAAGAAAGGCGACTAGACTCGATAACTTGAAAGCTCAAGCTCAACATTCGATATCTTATCTTGAAATTTGTATAGCAAGATCTCGGAACACGTCCAGAGAAAATGGGACATTTTGGTAGCCCGACATGGACCGCCCTCGCCGCAGTGGTCACGCTGATGGGCCTTTATGTCCTCTACCAGAAACTCCTCCCCAAACCGATACCCGGCATCCCATACAACAAAGCCGCAGCCTCGTCCCTGCTGGGCGATATGCCCTCCCTGGCCCGCCATGCGGCCTCGACAGGCGAGCCGATGGCGTGGTTCAGGCAGCAAGCTGAGGCGCACCGATCCCCTCTGGTGCAGGTATTCGTAAGGCCGTTCTCCAAGCCCTATGTGCTGCTGTCCGATTACCGCGAGGTGCAAGCGATGATGCTGCACCGCAGCCCACGCTCGTTCGACCGGTCGCGCATCTTCCGCGACATCCTAGGCGGCGCAGGGGTTCACCACCATATCCTCAAGAAGACGACCGACCCTGGCTGGAAGGCGCAGCGCAAACTACTGGCTGATCTTATGACGCCCGCGTTCCTGCACACCGTCGCCGCCCCGCACGTCTACGCCGCCGTGCGCAACATTATCGACTTGTGGGAGGCCAAGGCCCGCATTGCAGATGGGAGGCCATTTGAGGTCGAGCTGGACGCTTACTATCTCGCCCTTGACGCCGTCGTGGCCTTTAGCTATGGCGACAGCTACTCGGAACGCGCGCTGAGCCCGCAGATTGAGAAGCTAGCCGCGCTGAGTGGGGAACAGATCACAAGGATGCGTGCTACCTCTGGCGGTGACGAAGACGCACCTATGGTCTTCCCGGAGGCGCGCGTGCACGAGGCTCTCGAGGCGACGTTGGCCATGGTGCAGATGACGGACACGCTGCAGTCTAGCGTTGTCCCGCGTTTCACATGGTGGTGGCTAAGCAAGACACCCAAGATCCGTAAGGCTTGGTCCGCGCGCGACAAATTTGTCGCAGGTGAGATCGCAAAGGCTGCCGAGCGGCTGCAGGACCAGGGCGACGATGACGGGTGGATGCGCTGCGCCGTTGACCTAATTGTCAGTCGGGTGCGGCGGCAGCACCATGCCGAGCAGCGACCAGGCCCCGTTGAGTATATCACAGACGTTATTATCGAGGAAGTTTTCGGGTTCGTTATGGCGGGTCACGAGAGCAGCTCGTCTACGCTCGTGTGGGCACTCAAGTACCTTACCAACAACCAGGACGTCCAGCAGAAGCTGCGTGCCACATTGCACGCCGCTCACGCCACTGCATGCGCGGAGAATAGACCTCCGACGGCGGACGAGGTGATACATACGCAAATTCCGTATCTCGACGCCGTTATGGATGAAGTGCTGCGGCTTTGCACGCCAATTCCATTCCTGGCCCGGGACGCCGAGGAGGACGTGGAAATCCTGGGCGCCCGGATCCCTAAAGGCACCACTGTGTTTACTCACTCGCATGGGCCGAGCATGCTGTCACCGCCCGTGATAGACGCAAATGACCAGCGCAGGTATCAGTATCAACCGCATAAGGGTGCCAAAGACACAAAGGCTCCAGTGTCCTGGTGGGCCACCGAGACCATGGCTAAATTCCGACCGGAGCGGTGGCTGGCCGAGCAGAGGAACCCCAAGACGGGCGAAGTCGAGACCGTGTATGACCCCAACGCAGGTCCGTTCCTCTCTTTTGGTTTGGGGCAGAGAGGTTGTTTTGGGAGGCGGCTGGGCTTGTTTGAATTCCGCACCTCACTGACGCTTCTGATCTGGCACTTTGAATTCCTTGCCGTTCCCCTTGATCTGGCAGGCTACGGGGCTTACGATGGCCTTACGCGGAGGCCTAAGAATTCCTATGTCAGAGTACGGCGGGTCATATATTGAGTATTTGAGAGACTATGAATATCAATCTAGTTCAAATCGAATGTAAGATTAAGGAAAATTCATTGACTCCAAAATGTATGATCTTCCTCGTGTGTACGGAGAGCCACTGCTTTCACATTTCCATAGCGGCATTGACTGTGCATTCCATCTCTATTCCGCTTTTTGACTTCCTGGTACTCAGTCACACACCAGGCAATGCCAATACACCTTTTCCGAGCCCAAGAGGCCACAGGGTGGGTGAGTGGAATCTGTCACCGCCTCCAGCGAGTGCCTGATTCGTGCATTGGGTACTATCAACAACTGTACCTAGGTAGAGAATATTGTCCAAGAATATCGAATTATCGAGAGACAGTGCTAATAACTTTCAGGGAAATGAATTACAAAGATTCAATTACTGCCTACCTAGGTAAACTTCTATCTATAGGAGAACAGGAAATGCGGTGTGATATCCCGAGGTCGACATTCCAAAGCGGCATCTACACAGGCCCATCTTTCCAGGACAACCTTGTCATTGCCTGTTAAGACGACCTGATTGACAAGCTTTGCCATTCATCCTAGCATCTATCATTTCATCTTCTAACTCCATACGAACAGGAAAAGAGTGGCCCACCACAAGCACATACACCGCTTAGAGTTTCCATGCATTCTGACTCGAAGACTGCCCTGCCAATTTTTGTATTGCTTGGCATTGTAACTCGAATCCGATATGTAATTGAACGATATTTGACTTTGAAGGGGCTTGCTCCACCATCCTCTGGCGAATTTCGAAGACCACTCATCCTTTGGGCGAGCACGGGTGAAGTGACTGTAGCTAAGAAGTGGACGTTCGATAGGGACGACCAGGATCTTAAAAGACGTGTTCTTGAAGTTATCACCAACATACCTGTCCTGTTCTCACCCGCAAGTATATTCTAAATCGCGTGTATCCTCACTCTAAGGCATCTTCATTCGGATGTGCTCTCAGTTACACCATTGAAGATATTGAAATATGACTATGCCGAACCTCTCACAAGAAGATGTCGGATCCAGTCCTAAGAAACCACTTATACTCGCTATCGCCGGGGCGGCAGTGGGCCACTTCACTCCCGTCCTCCACATGTGTGAGTCCATGATCAAGCGAGGATTCTCGGTCAGCATCCTCCAGGCGACCTACTTCAAGCCCCAGATCGAAGCCATCGGTGCCACATTCATCGCCCTCGACGCAGAGTGCGACTGGTGCCAGTACGACCTCGCACTAGCCGGCAACCCAAACGGCAAGTTCCCGGAGCGCCTCCTCCTGGAGCCCGGGCTCGAGACCTTAGCCTACGACCTCGAGCATATCTTCATGCCCTATATCCCCTCGCAAGCTCGCTCCATCAAGCGCGCCATCGCAACCGTGCAGGCCACCGACCCTTCCCGCAAGGTCGTGATTCTAGCGGAGAACTCGATTCTAGGAATCGTGCCGCTGAGGCTGGTCTCGGATGAGAGACTCGCTACCGTGCCGCCAGTGCTGGGCGTGAACGTGGTGCCACTGACGGTCGAGTCTGTCGACGTGGGACCCTTCGGCACAGGGCTACCTCCCGACTCAACTCCATCCGGCCAGAAGCGCAACGTCATGCTGCACGGGCTCATCCGCAACTTCGTCCTGAAGGGCGCAATCGCTGCGCTGAGGAAGTATATGATTGAGGCGGGCGCAGAGCCGGAATTCATCCCAGGAAAGGCGGAGCTAGGTTTTAATATTGTGTACCACCCTCGAGTCTACTCCAAAGTCCTGCAGATGTGCATCCCTGAGGTCGAGTTCGCGCGGTCCGATCTACCCAGCCATATCCAATTTGCGGGCGGGCTGCCGAGTAAGGCTGTAACGGCTGGATTTGTATTCCCTAGCTGGTGGGAGGAGATTACGAAGAATGCTGAGCTACCGGTCGCACAGCGAAAAAAAATCGTAGCTGTTGCGCAGGGAACGTTTGCAACCAACTTCAACGACATCATTTTGCCGACGATCAGGGGCCTAGGATCGCGCGAAGATTTCCTCGTGGTGGCAATCCTGGGGAAGAAGGGCGCGAGGTTGTTCCCAGACTGTCCTGCAGGAGAAGAAGAGAAGCTGCCAGCCAACACGCGAGTGGCCGATTTCCTGCCATACGACGCGATCCTGCAGTACGCAGATGTGTGGGTGCAGAACGGAGGCTACGGCGGGTTCCAGCACGGTATCGCGAACGAGGTCCCGACGGTGCTGGGGGGCGACACCGAGGATAAGCCTGAGATCGGAGTCCGGGCCGAGTGGGCTGGTGTAGGATTCAACCTGGGTACCGGCCATCCTACGCCCGAGCAGGTTGCGGCGGGCGTAGATGAGGTTCTGGCAAACCCGAAGTATAAGGCGAGGTGCGTCGAGTTGAGCCGGGTCATGGCTGGGTATGACCCGCTGGGAAGAATTGAGAAGGAATTGATGGATTTGGCGGCGTCGTGAAGGTAGCTTTAGTAAGAGCCACCTGAAACTTTTGCAAGTAGATAGATTTGTAGATAAAGGAACATCTCGAACCTTTCAATACGTTATATAAGGTCCAGCAGCTGGGTATCTATCTAATTACATCCTCCAAGTCCACCACCTGCCTGACTTCGAGAATCAAATCATCCCCAGGAATCGGCCGCAAGATACCGCCCGTTCTCGTCGCCACATCCATCTTGGGAAACGCCCGTTTAGACTCAGTTTTGCCTCCTAACCTGACGTCAAATCGAAACAGAAACAAGGCCGCGAACATATACACCTCGCGGCGTGCAAGAAACCGCCCCGGGCAGAACCCATTGCCCCCTCCAAACGGCCTGAAGCTAGAGTTCTTGGAAAGCGGTACATATTTCTCGCCCTTGGTGTTGCCCATAGGTGGTGGCATGAATCGCATCGCGTCAAATTTATCAGCATTGCTCCCGAAGATGCCCTCGTCGAAGTGCATCTGGCGGTAAGGCATGAGCAACATGCGGCCCGCTCTCAATAGCATCCCACTGTTGCCAAGGCGCGTCTCATGCTGGACGAGCCGTACTCCCAGGGCATCATTCGTAAAGCGGATTGTCTCCTCGTAGACCGACGATAGGAGCGGGCAGCGTTCCGTGTCCAGAAGATGTGCCATGTTTACCTTGAGCTCGCCCGAGCTGCTGCAGACCGAGAGCGCTGGGTTCATCTCATCTCGAACGGCGGCGAGGATTGCCTCGTCTCCGTGAAGCAGGTGGGCAAGCATCCAGAAGCAGCTCTGGTACGCGTTGCCGTTGATGACGGCCGAGTGGGCAAAGTATATGGCGCCGATCTGCAATGCGTCGACAATGCCCATGGCCTCAAAGTCCTTTTCCGTCTCCTTCATCATCCACGATGCGTCGGCCCTCTTGCTCTTGGGAAGGGCAAGCCACTGGGAGAAAGCCGCAATAGTCCGGTCCTGGTATGTTGAAAAAGCCAACTTGGCGGCGGCCTCGCGGCCCTGGGACTTGAGGGCCCAGAACTCGTCGTCCAGCCGGATATAGTCGGCCACGAAGCCCGGCACCGCGCGAAGCATGGACTTGCCGAAAAAAGCACGCGTTGAGGCCTCGATCGACACTTGGCCGCACCAGCTCCAAAGCGATACAATTTTAACAGGGTCTGTACCGCTGCTGCTACCACCGGAGATGACCATGGGTTCACCCAGACGGTCCCAATGCATCAGCTCGTCGATGCTGCCCAGGAAAGCGGCCTCGAGTGCGTCCCCCGTCTCGGACCCGGGATGCATTTGCGCCCTAAAGACATCGTGCTCGCGGTCCATCCAGCTGCGGTTGCCAAACCGGGACGAATCGAACAGCCGATCGAGCGCAGTCGGCGTCAAGCCGTACTCGGCTAGCAGGCCGCGGATAATAACATCGAAGTCGAGAGCCTTGGTCTCTTTGTAGACGGCTGCCACGTCGGCGGCCGAAGTCACGATGTAAATCTCTTTACCCATCGCTGTCACGGTGAAGATTTCACGTGTGTTGCGAAAGTGTCTTGTGGCCCGGGAAAACAGCATGCCTGAGTTTCTGGCTAGGCTATTGACGTGGCCAAGAACTGTTACAGGCGCACAAAATTTGATTAGCATCGGTGCCTGTTCTTCCATGGGCGCAGGTGCGAGAAGACTTACACGGCACCAGGTATGGAAATGGTTTGGGAGACTGTCTGGACAGTGCTGGCACCACCGTGAATCTCCATATCCTCCAGGAGCACCAGAGTAGCGCCACTGTGCTCGCGATAGCTACCGAAAATTGCAGCATGGCGTCTTCAACTGATTTATGTCAAACGGAGGCGGGTAACAAGGAATATTGGTAATTGTTGCCTGCTCGTGAATGGATGTAAAGGGATGCGGAGAAATACTGCTGAACATAGCAAAAAGAAGCCTTGAATTTTGAGTCAAAACCTACCCTGGCGTTATAAGGATTCAAAATGCGGTAAGGTAAATTCAGCAGGAATCTATGTGGATGTTTAATGCCAAGTACAATACTTACCAAATGTACCGTTGTACCAAAACTGTCTTACTCGCGCATGCATATTAGTCCCATCTCTGAGAGTCTAATCGCTAATAAAGGGGATTGTCCATAGACTATGCTCGCGCTTTAATTGATACCAGAGTAGGTATTCCAGACTCGAAGCCGTTTCTCGTGGATAATCACAGTCATCTCACAACGACAGACAATGCCACAATGGGGAGACAGAAGGATGCCCTCGCCACCACAGCACTAGTGGTCTCCGTAGTATGCCTCTCAATATCAACACTCCGTCTTGTCCGTAGGAAGTGGCAGCAAGAGGCCGGCACGTTACCCGATCTATACCACCCGCGTCGAGTCGGGGGCACAAAGAACACAGTTCTGTTCATCACGTCCGGTGAGCCCGGCCACTCCAATGTTCACCTCGCGACCAGCCTTGCGCTCCTGCAGAACCACGGCCATGTTGACGTACACTTTGCCGCATTTCCCATGGCCGCGGAACGAGCAGAGCGCATGCACAATACGGCAGCAGCGGCAGGAGCAGCAGCAGCAGCGGCAGCAGCGGCAACTCCCTCGGCCTCCTCTCCGCGCTTTCACTTCCACTCCCTCCCGGGACTTGACTTCGGCCAAGCCGTATGGGCGTCGGGCTTGGACTTCGGCATCGTGTGCCAGGGCCGCGGCATGACAGGCATCGACGGACTAACAGCGGGGCTGCAGGTGCTGCTGTCGCCATGGTCGGGCCCGGACCACTGTGCCCTATTCCTGGCCGTCCGCGACCTGATCGACACCGTCGATCCGGCGGTCATCATCACGGACAACCTGTTCCGCCCGGGCATCGACGCCGCGAGGGAGTCTGGCCGCAGGCATGTCATCCTGACGCCCAATGTCCTTGCAGACACGCATATGAACTGGCAGGGCTGGGGCAGGGCATTTTGGAAGTATCCCGCGTTTGGCTCGGGCTTCCAATACCCCGTTCCATGGCACCTCGTTCCTGCCAACGTATATCTCGTCCTCCGGCTCGCCCATGCCGTCGTCACGGCACCCTCCATCGCGGAAAAGAAGGCCCACCTCCGCGAAAGTGGCCTCTTCACCACCACGACCTGCGTGAACCCAATCACCCCCTTCGCCCTGACCTACAGGCTCGACGTGCCATGGATCTGCCAGGACAGCCCGAACACAATATCACCCGGCGCGACAGTCCCGCTCGACATCATCCCACCCAACGTCATCCGTGCAAGCCCCATCATCCTCGCCAGCACACCTCAGCAAGGCCCAGATCCAGACCCATCTCTGACTGCGTGGCTTCGCAGCGGCCATCCAACCGTCCTTATCAACCTCGGCAGCATCTCGCTCTACACAGAGGCCCAGGCGGTCTCTATGTCGTATGCTCTCGTCCGTGTGCTTGACGCCGTCCCGCACCTACAAGTGTTGTGGAAGTTCCGTAAGGCGGCAGACTACGCGGATCCAGAGGTCCTAGTACCAGAGATGGCCGCCCACGTAGCAAGCGGACGGATCCGGCTGGAGAGCTGGCTCGCCATCGATCCCGCGGCGATGCTGCTGGTGGATAATGTGGTGGCGAGCTGCCACCATGGCGGGGCCAATAGCTACTTTGAGGCTATTGCCGCTGGGGTGCCGCAGGTGGTACTGCCGCCGTGGATTGACTGCTACGGGTATGCATGCTTGGCCGAGCAGTGTGGTGTTGGGGTGTGGGCATGCAAAGATCAGAAGCCCGCCGGCTCGTGGGATGCTGGGGATCTGGGCAATGCGATCTTGAGGGTTGTGGATGGTGGCAAGGAGAGCGTTGCGATGCGAAACAAGGCAAAAGGGTTAAGCGAAGAGGTTGCTACAAGGGGACGGGGGAGGGATATTGCGGCTGAGGTTATTGCTGACATGGCGGCTTTGAATCAACGTGAAACAGTCTTAGATGTTGTATTGTCACATACTCGGTGATGCTGCATAGGCTGTAGGACGGCTAAGTACTAGCAGCTCGAAAAAGGGGCCAACAACGACCAGTATCATCAAGGCAAATTCCCTGGACGCCTTGGAAACGGTGTTCGGCATTCTATTGTATTTGATAAGCAAGATAGATAAACATTTGGATCTAATCTATTCTCTCCTCTAGATTTCCTAGCCTGAACATTCTCTAGAACCTCCCCGAGCCATCCAATTCTACGTCAAGATCTTTAGCTATATAATATGTGCCGGCCAATCTCTCTGCAATATTCTTTCCTTCATGGTCGCGGTAAGTTGTGGTTGTCACATGTATGGGGTGTCAAAATTTTACCCATCATGGGTAGCATCACATCGATCAGTGTTTTCGGATGACGAATTTTTACCTGATTCTTCGTTTTGCGACAGTGATCGTGAGACCATCGCTTATACCCGCAATGTCCACTATTGCGGTCTTTCTATGGATTTAACCATACTTTGGTGGTGGGGGATCGTCGATGGTATTGACGGGGCCTTCACACATATCCAAATGCTTAGATGCCTCGTCACATCGCTGGACGTACAAGGCCTGGAGCGAGACTCCCTTCACTTCGGCTTCTTGACAAAGCCACGAATGATCGTCCTTTTCATCCCGTCATTCCTGTGAAGCGGACACCAAGCAAAGGCATTTGAGGTTACCACGTTGGGAAGATTCAAAACACCAAATATGTGTCTGCCTTATTAATCTCACAATCTCAAACCTCTTCATTATCACTATGAGAAAGGTTCAGAAAAGATTCTGTGTCTGCTTCACAGCCGTAGCCCGACTGTAAAAAAACAGCAGAGTCCCCTGCTAGTTCAGATACAAGTGCACGCCAGTAGTATGCTTTCTCAAGCCCGGATGAGACAGATCGTGGCTAAGTAATCCGTCTGTGTGCTCACCTATGACGAGAGAATCGTGACCGCATGTACGACTTCGAATAACGTAGACTTCAGCCATTCTGTTGTGTCTTTATTCTACATTGCGCACCAGACTGAGTCTGCCGCACACCTCATGATGTCTGAGTGGAATGTCCAGAATATGACGAAGTCTACGTGCAAAGCGTACTGATCAAGCGCGATCCACAAAGCATGGAGAGTCTGAGCAACATTGTTGTATTCCATTTCTACATTTGGGTTGTGAAAGCCCATTCGAACGCTGTCTACGACCAGCCATCGAGTTCAGAGCAAGGGGCGAGCCTGGAGACACTACGGCAAGGTGATAGCAGGTCGTCACGCATCTCGGGAGTAGGAGCTCCGCACTGGGCATCTGCACGACAGGTCCAGAATGTCATTGAATGCCTTCAAAGTCACAAGAATTAGTACCGCACGAATGCATGCATACCAATGATAAGCAGCCGTTGACATTGCGGTGTGCTTTGACAATTATGGACGAACCACAAGTTGCCGATGTGGGCTCGAGCTCCCATGCGCTACCCGACGTCACGCGGTATTCAAAAACTTGATGATCCAGCTCTTTGTGACCGAAAGGGCTCAGATCGACCCAGCCACGAGGTCTCTCGCCCGCTCGAGCCTTGAGCTCAAGCGGTATTTTTCAGATAGCTCCACCACGGAGTTCTCGTCGTGGATTTCACATCACTCACTCACCCCTTCGATGTCCATCCCAATTCCCCGCACACTCCAAAGCCCACGGATAGGTCTCCCAAATGCCAGGATCGGTGGTTTTAGCCCGCAAAGGGAACCTGTGTGGTTCTTCGACCGCAGGGTCCAAACCTTTGACCACGATAGTTTGGAGGTCAACATGAGCTCGGCGAGAGTTCCCTCTAATGTTCTACATATACAGAGCTTATTACAAAGCCATATAAAAGCTCACGCTGCCTAAGTTTTGAATGATGAGTATTTAGGGCCAGTGTGTTGTCCGTACATAGTCTTTGGATGTAGCATGAATGTGCGTCTTCATGCTGGATCGTGTGTAAGCATTGTCAGATGCTTGAGAGGTCTGCTTCGAGCTCAAGATATCTAAACTCCATGGCCCCTTCATGGTTCGGGAAACCGCCTTCTACTGCATCAATAGACTTTCCTCAGTATTCGTTTCCATGGTCCTTACCATGATTTGTCGATCGACACAAGTACACAGGCATGGGATCACTACAAGGATGACCAATCAAGTGATTTCTGAACGGGCATGTGTTATTGTAACCCGGATCAGGACATGCTCCTCGATGATACTGCCGGATGTCAATCTATTTCGAATACGCACTTTCATCAGACGGCACTCTGGGTCATATCTCCCCGCCACCGCAAGATTAACACGCGAGTGAGATTCCACGGTGACACTTGGCGTTTGCTTTATCTTCCGTGCTGTCCCACAGCTGCAAGCGAGGGCCACGTCGGACTATTGGCAGTGACTGGCGCCAGCTTATGCGACTATCTGCCTACCTTTTCGTAGCGGGGGACGGAAAGGGCGCGTGGCCAGGGTGGTGAGTGTTAAGATAAAGTACCGTTACACTTGCTCTCTTCGAGATTAACACAAATCCTCCGGGTGAGACATGCATGCTGTCATCTTCCTATACAGTGGGGTCCGAGATGTATTGCTTTTTTCGAAGGACAATTCTCTGCCGGCTCACGGCCCGGGCATCGATCCTTCACAAAAGCTGAATAAAAGCTGATGGTTGAGTGCCGCAACAGCCTTTCCGAAATGGACCAAGAATACCACATAGTAACCATTTGAGCCGATTGACACCTGCAGCCGTAGAATCGGCAGTTATAATTTCCGAGTCGCAGGTGAGTGTGGTGGTGCAACAGCAAAGGAGGAGGGATCATGCACGCCTCCTGCAAGGCGGAATGGAATCCTTTGACGCCCGCTTAGCAGATACGTCAGGACTCAGGAAAAGCTCCTAGCTGTCCTTCTTCGAAGCAGACGATTGCTATATGACAGCGCCATCGACGCCACCCAAGGTTCTTGCGAAGGCTACATGCGTTTAGGCCGATGCGCCGGGCGGCGCATCGTCGAAAGCTTATGTTGATGAAGGGCCATTAAATGGACCGCGGTATTACTTGGTAGGGGCCATAGCTGGCCAGGTGTTCGCCTACTCACGCATGAGCATTGAGGAGCTGGAAGGCCGCCGTGGGTTTACTTTGGGCCTGATCGCGAGTGCCGGGCCGCTCGCGAGGAGCGTTCGAGACTTGGGGAGGAAGGCTGGCATCGTGACAAGATTCCAAGACTGCCCCAGGGCGGAGACGACAGGTAGTTAAAGAACGTTTCGAGGATGTCTCAGTCTTTGGACGGGCTGATCTTTTCATGTGTAGTCAGGTTTACTATTATCAAGGCAGTTGCAAGTATTATCTGCTATTGACCCTTAGCAGGCTTGAGCAAAAGTCAAAATCTGCAGCAGCATTTCCTGAAGTTGCTTGATAATATGGAGCACTTGGGTAGTCGAAACAGATATTTCCAAGCGAGTTGGCTCATCCCACGACTTTCTAGGGTATGAGGCAGCCCCCGAAAGCCAGCTTCGTAGCGACCGGCCCTTACTCCTATCCGGGGACTTAATTTTTCAAGCTGAAGGGCCAAGGGAGGAGCTTCCGGTTATGAAGTCCTTGTTTCGTCCAAAGGATTTGAATGGTTTACCAGCAACTTTCCTTCACGCCACGCCAGACCCCGGATCTGGCCCTGGGCTGGGCCGGCCCTCGCTGCGACAACAAAATGCGAGGTTGCCAATACGAATCTTATCTCACACGTGGCCTACCCTGAGTGAGCAGATGCAATTTGTTGTAAACGGCTCGGAGGAGAAGGAAAAGGTCTAGCTAGATCCTACGGATCCACCACTTCCAAGTTCAACCCGAGATCCGTGCGCTAGGATTCGGAACCGACGCCCCGGATTTATGCAGACCGGTGCCATTCCGTTTTATCTTCCGACATCAGTTCAGGCTAGTCAGATCGGAAATCTGCGAAAGATGGACTAAAACACTACTATAGGACGTAGAGGAAGGGAAGCGAGGTCGTTAAGCAGACAAGATTCGCTAGCAACCGGGCCAAGTACCCAGTAAAGCAGGTCGGTTCGTGCAGCATGCTTCCTTGTAACCAGAATTGCACAAGAGGTGGCCAGAGTGGGTGAAGCGAGATCTCATCGAGACTTGCGACTTGGTAATCAGGTTGGGGCGTGGAACAAGAAGCATGCCGACCCTGCATGTGATTTAACTTCTGCATTGTGACGGCTGACCGTTCTCGGTGTCACAAACAGGTCTGTGGGTTGAGAACTACTGCATAGTACACAATAGTTCCACAATTCCTGTCTCGCCTTTGTCCCAGGGTTTGATGCTGCAAATTGACAGGCTGACAGGCTGACAGGTTGACAGTCTGGGCTCCCCTTGGGTTAAAGCAACGTCCAAAGATAAGATGAAGTGCTTGAAGCATGCCAACTGTGCATATAATGGGTGGGTGATATTACCATCGCCTGCCCAAACTCGACCAGATCTGCGTGGGAATGGCCGAATGATAGTATCTCGGGCGCTGCTGTGCATACGCAGTAACGCAAAAAAACTCGGCAGTCCCAAAGAAGCGATGTGGAGGATTCATCTGCAGGAGACCCGTTTAATCCAGTTGCTTTTGCATTCTCCTCGCTCTCGTGTATGCATCACGAACAAAAGAAGCTACCCATTCCGTATCGTGCACAGGATACCCATGAACCAATTAAATTGCATAACTAGAGTAACATCCTCAAGTTCACGCCACGGAACCATAGAATCATAACTCGCGCTTCGGGAGTTAAATGCTGACAAAGTCGCTTGTCATAAGGCCAACATGCATTTGATACTACCTCCTTGGGTGCTTTCATCATTGAAAATTGTCACAGTGTCAAAGCACGGGCAATCCCGAGTACTTGGGTTTCCGTAGATGTCCTCGCGTGCCTGGGTGGGAACATCCTGATCAGGGTATACTCCGTACACCGACGAGCTCGACCAGACGAAACGACGAACTGACATCGGCATACTTTGGCTTTTGGGCCCCATAGTCCACCCCACCGCTCCTGTTGCACGGATCCACGGGTTTGTCGATCCGGTCGCTCGCGTGTGATGAAGTCGATGCGGGTGTGTGATATCTCAATTTTTTTCTGTCTCGGCGGGGACCTTGAATCATTGAAAATATCCTAGGCGGACATGCAACCTTACGGATGGATACTTGGAATTTCCAAGGACCGCCTCGTGCTTGTCGGGGCGGCCTGGACCCTTCCATCATCAACCATGCAAGTGAGTGGTAACGGGCCGACACCAGGCTCCACAAGAAGTGAATGACGACGGCGAGCTCTAGTGCGCAAGCCCGATGGCAATACAAGTGGAGCGACGCGTCGTCTTTTGTATCTGGAACCCTTGACCTTAGTCTGCGAAGCTTGTGCGGTCTTTTAATCTCTTCCGGTGTTGATTAATAAATACACCCGACATCATCAGGCGAGTGGAGGTCGAAAATCACAAGAGGGTAGGGGTCCAGGGTCGCCTGAGGCTTATCGAGCAAAGTCGCGACTGGGCGATCCGGAGAGTGCCATAGTACCATTCTTTCTTGAGCCCCTCTTTACCTAGGTATGGTTCGCGTGAGGGTCTCCCATAGTGGGTTCCAGCATTTGAACCTCGGGATGCAAGGGTCATTTGGTCAACAGGCATGTTACCTAGGTAGTCACTTGTTGATCGCCTAGGACATAATGGGAATCGTTGTCAAAGCGTTTCACACTCTACCCGACGGCTGTTAGCGTATATACAGACTCGCTGAAGAACAATCAGGAAGGTGTCAAGATGTTGATACATGCGCAGGCTGTTTGAGTCGTCGATTCTTTTACGTTATTTTGGCGTCTGTTTCATCGTTGAACGTTTCCGAAGGGCATACCCGAGACATAGAATTAAGATTGTTCACAATGAGGTACTGATCGGAGATATTGCCATAGTAAGACGCAGGGGGCGCGGCTGCAGGGGCGCCGGCCATGCGAGCCCCCTGTGTCCTGCAGGCCGATGGAACTGCGGCAAGTAGATGTTGACTGACCCACGAATCTCCCATATCCGCTACTCGCTTGCCAAGTTGTTTGGTGTGTGGCGGGTTACACTGCCTGTCTGTCCCAGGTGTTAGCGGGAATGGGACCTCAGTCTGACAGCCCCCCCTGACAAGATACTACCATAGTAACTGCACAACAAGTGTCCAGCTTATACTATTGGCGAGATTTGTGTATATACATGTACTCCGCCGTGGTGTGGTGGGTGGGTGGCAGACTCAAAGACAGTCGCAGCTTATCAACTAGCAAGAAAATGAACCCAAACGCCGATGAGGCCGCGCGATGCTCCCTGGTAATGAAAGTTGTGCAGCCCAGGGTGTCTCGCGCGGCCGGATTGCGAGCCGCAATGCTCCGCTGCCAAACCGGGCAGTACTGCCTGTTTTTATGCGTGAGCACTTTTCCAGGCGAGAACGCCACATACATATTTAGCACTTGCCCGTACTCCCGTGCCAGACTTCCGAGGCCGTTGGCACGGACTTGGAAATAGGGGATTCTGTCAATATGTCTATCTGTGAATAGTAACAATTGTGCTCACGAACTAGACATAATAATGACACAATGCACTTGCTCAGCTTGATTTGGACGCACTACACACCGGAACGAGAAAGCAAATCGCCCGGATTGGTAAGGATGTATTTTCCCAGACTACTGGGAGTCCTCTCTTGGCACAGACACTAGATCCACTCTAGATCTTCGGTGTGTTCCCACACTCCCATTCGTGGCCGGTAACTTGGTGAATGTTCTTTTAGCCTTGGCTGTTCGGATCCATCCCAATGTCAAAGTTACCAACGAACGTCAAAGCTACCAGGACCCCTTTGGAACCAGTGGAACCTTTTTTTTCTGACAGCCCGGGGTGGTGCTCCGCCGTCGATCCTATTTCTGCTTCTTGTCCCCCCTTCCATCGGTCACTGTAATTCTAGATTCGTGCCCTTTGATACTGTGTATGGATTCATGCTTCTTAACCCACTCACCTGTGTCGCGATGTTCCTGTCGCGCTTCATCCTCCAGCTGACCGCGTGCCTCCCGCTGGTGACGGGACATGTCACGGGAAGACAAGACTCAGCTTCCTCAGAATTGGCAGCGTTGGCAGCGGCTCTGCCAGCTTGTGGAGTAAGTCGCTTGACTCTCGTCGTCAATCTCCCGTTACCCAAGCGTCGCTCCCCCACGCTCACGCGACTCGTAACGAAGCGAAATCTGACATTTTGTGTGATAGCTCGCCTGTGTCGAAACAAGTATACTTGCCTCAACATGCACTGATGTAGCATGCACGTGTACGGATGCAGCTCTGCAAGAGGCCGTGACCGTTTGTGTAACATATAACTGCACCATCATAGACCAATTGAGTGAGTGTATTCCAAGATTTATGTTACACAATGGTCGTTGTTAATCGTTAATCCAGCGACGAAAAATGTGACCGACACAGCATGTGGCGTCATCCCCCGGGATGCGTCAATGTCGTATAATGTCTTGAGCATTGTGCTGGGTAGCATATCGGGAACCGTTCTCCTCCTGCGAATAGGATATAAAGTGCTGATAGCACAGACGCTGCTTGGCATGGACGACTGGTTCATCATTGGCTGTATATTGGTTGGCACGTCCGGCACGATCATGACCTCGCTTGGAACAATTGCCAACGGCCTGGGCAAGGACGTCTGGACACTTACGCCCCACCAAATAACGTCGTTCGGATACTGGTTTTACCACATGGAGTGGACCTACTTCACGGAGCTCTTCCTTCTCAAGATGTCCCTGTTGTTTTTCTACCTTAAAATCTTTCCGGCAAAGGGGGTCCGCATGCTGTTATGGGGAACCATCTTCTACAACATCGCCTGGGGGGTTGCCTTCGTCTTGGTCGCAATATTCCAGTGTCAACCTGTCAGCTTTTATTGGACGAAGTGGGACGGTACTGGGTCCGGCAAATGCCTTGACGCCAACGCTATTGGGTGGGCAAATGGAGTCAGTTCTATCGTGCTTGATGTCTGGATGCTGGCTATCCCAATGGCTCAGCTGAGGACCCTTCAACTTCACTTCAAGAAGAAGGTCGGTGTGGCTATCATGTTTTGCACGGGAACATTGTAAGTCTTCGACACTTTTGACAGTTATATAGGAGACCTACTCCCTGCTGACAATCCTTGCAGCGTCACAGTGATCAGCATCATTCGCCTCCAGGCCCTGGCCGGATTCGCTAGTTCCTCCAACCCAACCTGGGACAATCTCCGAGTATCGCAATGGTCCACGATCGAAGTCAACGTCGGCATCATCTGCGCGTCCATGCCAACCATACGACTCCTTCTACTGAAGGTCTTCCCCGCCTTGTCAAGCACCATCCAGGCCTACGGAGGATATCATTCCAGTAGATCCTGGGGCGACAAGTCCTCAGCTCTGAGCGGAGGCAGGTCACGGCAGTTCGCGGAGGTCAGCCTAGGCAACGGAGCAAGGCCCGCAAGGCCTGGTATTACATATCAGAGGTCGTATACGGTACACTATCAAGATCCCGCGTCGTCGAGCCAGGTGCAATTGAACGACCTCGATCCCAAAGGGTTCGAAGCCAAAAGCCATGCTAGCGAATGTTCAGCATAGTGGTCTGATAATTTATTTTGTCTTTAGAAACCGCCTATCAGAGGCATTCACGATCACGGAGCCCGAGTCTTCTCCCTTAAAGCAAAACCCAGTGCCGATTATATAATGAACCAAGGCGTATCAGGACGGAATCTGGAAGAAAAATTAGGAGCCAATACCCCGACGTAATGTTCAACGAATAATGTGCTCTAGGAGGCCGACCGCGTTAGGAGGAGTTGGCGGTTCATGTCATTTCTCAATTCGGCTACAAGATTTGCTACATAATGCACATGCTCCAACTAATGAACTCATGTATACCACGTCGGCTCCGGTATCTCGCCAAGAAGCTGGTATCGGCCGAGCTCCCGGTTCTTGTATGCCACCGGGTCGTGCAGTGTGTGCGTCCGGATATCACGCCAGAAGCGGTCCAAGCCAACTTTGGCTGCCGTCGACTTTGCTCCAGTCACCTCGAACACACCGGACGTCACCCGCAGGCCCGTGTCCGTCGTCACAACTTTGACGCTCGCCACCCATTCCGCAAGTTCGCCTCGCTCTTGGGGCGGGAGCTGGTCTCGCCGGGTGGAGTATTTGCCGTAGACGGAATCCACAATCAGGCCGACCTTGTCCGCTAGGGCTTCCGCAGCACGGAGATGTGCAAGGAAATTGCCGTATGTGGAAAGGATGTAAAACTCATCAGTGGCTTTTTCCTTATTCTGATCTTCATGTTAGTTTACGCCGTCTCTCTTTAGTTTCGGCATACTTACATCCCCTCCGAATGGCCAAGCTCTTGTACTTGATGCTGTGTACTTGGATGCAAAGTCCAGCGCCCCTTGTGCGATTCCCAAGTAGAAGTTGCTAAAGACAAGCTGGATTCTAATCCAGGATATCCCTATTAGTCCCCGAATACTGGCCCATTGCTGTAGCAATACTTACGTGGGAAGAAGCAGGGAGCCGAAGACAACATCGCTGATACCAGGAATCGGGCGTTTCTTTTGCCCATCCCATCCAAGCGCATCACTCCACGGAGCAGCCACATTCTCTATAGCGACGCTGCCGCTCTCGCTCAATCTCAGGCCGATATTGTCCCAATTGTGTGCAAACTTGATGCCCGCCTGCTGAGACGGTACGATGGCGTACACATGATCGTCGGTGCCTTCTAGCACACCTTCAAGGACAGTCAAGTCCGAAATGACGCCACCGGTGTTAAAATGCTTTAGCCCGTTAAAAACGACCTTATCACCAGTGTCAGTTACCTTGAGATCGCTGTCTCGGGGATTTACTGCCCCGCCAAGGAAGTAGTTGTTCGAGATAATCAACTCCTGAAAACGATCTGCCTGCTCCAGAGTTCCCACTACGTTGGCTGTCGTCGACCAGAGGAGATGGTACCCCAGCAACATTCCAAGAGAGCTACATACGTTGTCAGTGAGGCATTTCCCCTCAGCAAAGCAAGGCAGTGCACTCACCCGTCCGCTTTTGCAACCTCTCTGATCGTCTTGTAGCCCACACTCCAAGGCTGCCCACCACCACCATACTTAACGGGTCCAAGAATCTTTGTCAGCCCCGAGTGCTTCAGCAGCGCAACTTCTGCGTGAGGTGCCTTGTTCGCTTTATCGCGAGCAGCTGCGTCTACAAGCAGGACTGAGGCAACGTCTTTCGCTCGCTGGAGCCAGCCTAGCTCATCCGTCGGTAGGGCCGCCCATTTTGAGGCGTATTCGGCATAGACCGCCGGATCAGTAGACGGATAGGAGCCGTTCGTCGTCATGTTGGAAGCAATGTTTTATTTGATACCGCCTTTCGTCCTCAACTTAAAGGCTGCGATAGTTCATGAGTTACAGTGACAGCTTACGTCTGCGTTCTTATGCGAGATGCGGCTCCCAGCTAGACTCCAAGTTGCATACCTAGCTATGCAGAACAATATCTTGAGTAAAAGCTATCGCATAATTGAATTTGGCTTTTTTTGGGACCGTGATTTCGTCATCAAGTCTAGAATTGCGCTTTTTGTGTTGTATGTGGACGAACCCCGCGGATCGAAGCTTGATGCCATTGCCGGACTGCATTGCGACATCGAACTGCCAGTGCCAAGGTTGATGCCACGCGATTATCATCTCTAGATCGTGCATCCGCCCTACCTGGCAAAGCGTATTAGACGAACAAACCAATGATGTTCCAAAAGACAGTCTCATTAATTTTCGGCCTGAATCAGTATCTATCACGACAGCTCATGGTGGGGGCGTTTGCGTATATGTAGGCCATCCATTCGTGGATGACGACTTCAGACTCTCGGTCCATACCCAGACGGGGCGCGAATCTCAACTGGTTCAGCCATTTAGGACTTCGGGCTGAGCCTTAGTACGACGCAGTGAATTGTATAGTACAATATTGCAAGTTCGCGTAGGAATGGCTGAGAGCCAACACATCAAAGCATCACAGCCCGAAGTTGTAGGTATATACGGAACATGGGTTGTAATTTCTCCCTGTTATCTTAGATATTGCCGAGGAATACTTTTCATTGCGCACCCATAGAATCTTGTTCGGTCGTAGAATGCGTCACACACCAAATATCTCTGCGACTTGACATGCAATGTTGTCCACGTGTCATAACCAGTTGCAATGCACGTATACTTAGATACTGTACATACCGAACAATCAACCTTGAGCGCAAGTATACCAGTAGATGCATAACAGGTAGCCATCAACCGTCGTACAGACCCCGCAACTATTACCGCACTCTGATATCCTCAATCAACTCTTCTTGGTCTTGCCAAAGAAACGAGAAGTATCGCCCAGCGGTAAGTCCAGCAACGTGTCTTTCATGAGATGATGGAATGTCAAATACCTAAGTTGTATGCATCAGTCACGTACTCTCCATTTGAAGAAGACCAAGAAGGAACCCTTGCCAGACTTACCAACCAACAAGCCCTGCAATGAAACAAGAGGCTCCCGCCGTCTTCTTGAGCCCAATAGAAACGGCGTGCTGGCCATCTGCCTCTGTAAAGTAGCTGCCTGCAACAGTGGCGAAGCCAAAGTCGACGAAGAAGAAGATGAGGATAAAAACAACGTTTGTCGGCAGACTAGCCACAAGAAAGCCAAAGACAAAAACCGTCCATACTGTTCAATTTTCGGATGTATCAGCAGAGGAATCATGTTTGTAAAGAGCAAATTCTTTCAACCTACGGGTCATGAAGAACCCCACTGCGTTGTTGTACTGCTGAATATCGTCCCCGTATGCGGCAGAAATACCGAACGCTGGCGTGAGCAGGGCAGCGTAACCAGCATAGAAGAAACCTGTTGCTCTGGGTAATCAGAAAAAGCGTTTTGCTACTGCGACTTCTATTCTGTGAGAGAAGTTGGCTCACCAAAGGCACTGTAAATCGAATACGCAAGCCCATTTCCAGCCGCTAGCTCCCACTGCGCAGAAATCACGAGCCCAAAAGCCGCGAGGAAGAAGAAGTTGGCAACGTAGACGTTGGTGGTCGTCACGCCGCGGAACTCCATCAGAGAGAGAGACAAGGTGGTAAGCGTTGTGGCAAAGGCCCCAATAGGTAGAGAAGTCTTGTGGAATGACCCAATCTTGTTTTTAGCAAGCATCCATTTCGAAGAAGAGAATAAGATGCTAAGATACAACAATAGAACTTACACCAGCTCCAAGGCCGCCTTGTTTGACTATGGGAAGCTCGCGGACAGCAATGACTACATGTCTCTGATTTTCCAGGTCGACCTTTGCCAGGCTTGAATTGGTCGTCTCGGCAGGTGCCAGATTGTGTATTGAGGGTTCGTGCATCTTGGTCGCAGTACTTTGGCGACAAACGGCGTTGATGGCGGTTGGTGATAATTGCAATACCATTGATTACTTCAGTCAAACAGAGGCATGCAGACTGCGGATATAATTATTGTCTAAACAAAGAGAACTCACACCTCTGCTAGAGATGTAATGTCCTGCTGAAACATTGCGCGAGTGGGGGCGGTCCTTTCGTCCTCCTATACTTACCTATGCGCTGTGGGAATTCCAAGGGCTAACAACACCGCCGAGAAGGGCTCCCCTGCCATGAGCGATTCGTGTAACATGCTTAGCTCAGAACCTAGGGGGCATGTTGACTACGTTACTTTTCCAGCAAAACCTTTGGCTCGCGTTATTACGTGCTACCATGGGGCCCATGAGGTGGTGGTTTTGGGGAAAGTCAAGCGGAGTGGCATCACTTCTCAGCTGGATGGCGCAACCTGCGCCTAATGGATTGGCAAACGAGCTACCTAGTATGGCATCAACCCAGCTCTGTCCCGTTTTATTCGAGGATGTAACGTGAAACGAACTAGAGCCTCATAGGGACGGCTCTTGAGGTGCTACATTGAATCGTCTTGTATTATTACCTACGGCAGTTCATCAGGTGGATCCATAGGTATGCAAGTCTGTCGTTCTTGGGTGGATCACCCATAGAAATGCACAATATAGACAGGTGATCAGTGCGAGCTCAAGCTCAGCCTCGAATCAAGGTCACTTTTCGCAAGAAAAGACGCCATGGAGATGCACCGTACAGAACGGAAGCTCGTGTGTGTGGCTACCTCGCCTGGACGATGCTTTGTTGGCGCTGGGGGGGAGGGCGAACAAAGACGACGATTGTCCGCGATGGTTGTCGATGATCGTCGTTGGTGTGGTGCGCTCGTCGAGTTCGTCCAAATCCTTGTACGATTCTTCGTCAGAGCACGAAGATTCCGTCTCAGCCTCACTGTCGTCTTCACTCAATTCGTCGTCCAAATACTCCGCTGTCATTTCTTGTGGGTCCGCCAGCCTGCATCTCACGATCTCAGGTCAGTGGGGACCGAATATGGATGGGTCCACTCCATTTTTGTCCATTGCTTCACGGTTGTCCCGGTGTATGCCAGGGGTCGTTGTTGTTGCGCCGTGGGAGGCATGTTGGTGGTGGTTGGTCTGGATGACTCGTAGAACTTACTTTAATAACTCAACAGTCCTTCATCTGGTCTGCCTTCCTCTGGCGCATTTTCATTTCCCATACACGCCCGCTTCCAAACTATTCACATTCGAATCTGTACTATAATAGGCTGGAGTCTATTAAGCGGAATATGTCCGAGGG